>CM074940.1:570407-581131 GCA_037576815.1 Pangasius larnaudii | reverse complement strand
TAACATTTAAACCAATTAGGCTTAAGTGCTTTTGAATTCTCGATTCTGATTGCTCAGAAGGCGTTGATTAATTTTCTATAACAGCAGCTCTGACAGTGGTGAAGCAGGAGATCACAGGTTTATATTAATGCGTTTATATTTTAAACACCAGTGGTGTGTATTAATCGTGTAGTGGGCTGTAGCCTGTACATTTCCACTGCTACTGCTCCTGATCAGAAAAAAGCCACGCCCACAAATTACACGTGACACGAGAGACTCGTAAGCGTGAAAATCCAGGCGTCTCACTGGCTGAAAACTCGTTCACTCACGCAACTCTATCGTTTCATTTCTCACTCTCCTCTCAGAATGGAGTGATGATTTGAGGAATAAATAAAAAGGAAAGTGAAAAGCTGCAGATCACCTGGAGGGTCTCGTGTGTAGCGCTAACGCATACAGAGCGCTCTGACACACACTCGCTGCTGATATGATGTAAACAGATGTAGAAATGCAGCGGGTGAGCCGCAAGGCATTATGGGATTTCCTGACTCTGAAATCCATCACACCTGGCTGTAAGGCTGATTTCAGCTCTGAAAGTTTTATGCAAATGTTATATTTGTGTGAAAAAACTAGCAGAGATTAAAAGACTGTGTTTAACATAAATTAATATCCCTACACAAGGGTGTGTGTTCTAGTCTCACTACCACCAATGTGTGTGTGTGTGTGTGTTCCAGTCTCTCCATGAAGGTGTCTGTGTGTGTGTGTGTATGTGTGTGTGTGTGTGTGTGTGTGTGTGTGTGCGTGTCTGTTCCAGTCGCTCACTGATGGTGTGTGTTTGAGTCCCTCTACATGGTGAGAGTTTTAGTCTCTTCTTGACAATGTGTATTCCAGTCTCTTCATGTCGGTGTGTGTGTGTGTGTGTGTGTGTATAAAACGGGGTGTGTGTGTGTGTGTGTGTGTGTAAGGGTATATATAAAACGAGGTGTGTGTGTGTGTGTGTGTGTGTGTGTTGCAGTGTATCCGTGAGGGTGTGTGTTCCAGTCTCTCCATGACAGTGTGTGTGTGTGTGTGTGTGTGTGTGTGTGTGTGTGTGTGTGTGTGTAAGGGTATATATAAAACGAGGTGTGTGTGCGTGTGTGTGTGTGTGTGTGTGTGTGTGTGTGTGTTGCAGTGTATCCGTGAGGGTGTGTGTTCCAGTCTCTCTGTGTTCCAGTCTCTCTGATGTTGAATATGACTCTCAGTAAGCAGGCGAAGCTGTATAATATCCGGTGTGTCTCAGCTACGCAGTAATTTTTCACAGTGCGTGTCAGAAAGACGGCGATGAAATTCCACTCGCTGTATAATCAGTGATGAACCACAGCCGTGACTCATTACCTGTCCTTTCTTCTCTCTCTCATTTCTGTATTTTCTTCTCCTGCTCTCATGTAGAAGAATAGGTTCTATATTTTTCTATTTTGTTTTCCAGGAACACTGCGATGGCATTTCATTCACACCGGAGCCGAAGTCATCACTATGCATATTACAAAGCGCTCTCCTCAGCGAAACCCAGATTAGAACCCTGTTCTGCCGTGTCCCTTTGATCCCACACACTTAGCAAACAAATTTGTGGATCATATTGCCAATAGGAGCGTTTAATGCAGGTTTGTTTGCGTCTCTTCATCAGAATGATGTGCTGAATTTCAGAGCAGGCCGCTGCGCTGACATTTGCAGCCGACGCTCGCTATACAAATGCAAATGTAATCTTCACGTCCTCCTCGAGCTCCTAATTGTTCCCAGCTGCACCCCAGGCTTTGGGATAAAACTCAGTATGAGCTTAAATTAGATCTCGAGATCATTTATTCATCTCCGTCTTATCGTTTAACCATTTGTGGTGCAGAAGGATGCAGGTTCACGTCAATGCAGTGTGAAGGCGCCGCCATTTTAGGATGAGCGAAGGCCTTCTGGTTAGTGTTGGGGAAATACACTGCAAAAAAAATGCTATCTTAGCAAATATTTGAATATTTTGTTTTAGTAAGAGAAAAAATAATAATTCATATTTGTAATAAATATTTTCATAATGATAATTTATACAATAAGAAGTATTAGACACACTTTGTGAGTACTATAAAGCAAAAGCTAATCTAGGGAGTCAAAGCTAAGCTAGCAATTGAAGGCTAACCAAGCACCTGAATACTGAACTAGCCTAGTCAGTAAAAGCTAATCTAGCATGTGCAGGATAATCTAGAGAGTGAAAATTATCCTAGCCAGTAAAATAGAGATAACATATAGATTGAAAAGTAACCCAGTGATTATAAGCCTACATAGTAAAGGATGGCTAACATAGCAAACATAAGATAATGTAGCAAATGAAAGCTAGTCTAGTGACTGAAAACTAACCTGGTAAAAGATTAGCTAGTGAGTGAAATCTAGCCTGGTGTGTAAACGCTAACCTAGTGAAACAAAGCTTACCTACCAAGTGTATGCTAATCTGGAGAGTGAAAGTTAAACCAGCAAGTAAATGCTAACACACAGATTGAAAGGTAACCCAGTGATTATAAGCATACCTAGCAAGTAATGGCTAACCTAGCAGATATATGCTAACCAAGCAAGTGAAAGCTAACCTAATGACTGAAAACTAACCTGGTAAAAGATAACCTAGTGAGTGAAATCTAGCCTAATGTGTAAAAGCTAACCTAGTGAGACAAAGCTAATCTAGCAATTGTGAAAAATTACAAATAAGCAAAATCATAACATAGCGATTGAAAGCTAAACCAGAGATTGTAATCTTACCTAGCGTGTGTTAGGTAACCTAGTAAACACATGCTAACCTAGCAAGTGAAAGCTAACCTAATGACTGAAGAGTAACCTAGCCAGAGAAAGCTAACCTAGTGAGTGAAGACTGAGTCCCAGACAGAAGCGTTCTCATTAGAACATTAGACCACGCCCACTGGAATATTTACAATTTGCTTTAAATAACACAAAAGATTCAGGTGGCAAGCAAAGAGCAAAAGCATTCTGTATGGCTAGAAAATTCATTATCATCATCATCATCATCATCATCACCATAACTATCATCATCACCGTCATCATTGTCACCATCGTCATCACCATCACTATCACTATCATCATCACCGTCATCATCACTATCATCATCATCATCACCGTCATCACCACCATCACTATCATCATCACCGTCATCATCACTATCATCATCACCGTCATCATCACTATCATCATCACCATAACTATCATCATCATCATCATCACTATCATCACTATCATAATCACTATCATCATCACCATAACTATCATCATCACCATCGTCATCATTGTCACCATTGTCATCACCATCACTATCATCATCATCATCACCGTCATCATCACCATCATCATCGTCATTACTATCATCATCATCAATATCACTATCATCATCACTAACAATCAGATCTTTATCCCTCAGAGCTTCAGCAGGAGGAAAACCGGCTCCTCAGCTTAATCTGCAGCCACGTCTAATTTATCCCTGCGCCTGATTCATTAATGAGATGTCCGCGTGCCCTAATTAATCCTTCAGATGTGTCACGATTCTGATGTTTACATGCAAACAAAATCTCTAGCAGCGCCACGCTACACGCGGCTAATCAGGAATTAAGTGCAAAGCTTTTTTTTTAATGACAGTAATCAGTGAGGTCTGGGATAAACCGCGCCTCTGAGCAAACTCACACTGTGTTACAGTGAGGAAAACCAACAAGCCGGATTTAATGTCATCTCATTTATGGTTTTTTTTTTTAACTCTTTTTCAAGTACATGCTAGTTTAAAAAGTCTTTCAGTATTGCTTGCATGAGTGTCACTGAAAATAGATGACTCCTCGTGTCCGTCGCACGTGCTGCGCACTTTCATTAAGAGCCAATCAGAATCCAATTACGGCCCCTATCGCTGCCAATTAAAGCTGTTTGCATTTAAACGCTACTGTAGGGTGAAATATTTCCAATCACCGCAACGCTTCATTATCGCTCTGTCAGAATCGGCCGACGGAAAATGAAGTCTGGCATGCTGGGGGTTTGAAATCCACACTTCCTGTTTTCCCTGGAGTCTATTTACCATAAACTCAGAGAGCATGGAAATGAGCAAAAATCCATTAATACTGCAGCTGTGAGACAGACAGAGGCCTCGGCGCTTATAAACAACTTAGAATTTGTCCAAACCAACTGGTGCTGAAAGTTCTGCTGGGTTGTAACGAATCGTGATGTTACGATCGAGAAAAATATAAACATCAAGAACGACAAAACAGAAAGAACTTAATGCACGTCTGAAAGAATTTCATACATTTCAGAGTGTTTTTTTTTTATAGTTCAGTATTTCATACACTTTACATTGTACATTTTATTATTTCATGCATTTCAATATTACAGATAGTTCAGTATTCCACACACTTTAGTTTTGAATGGACAGTTTAATCATTTGTACTGTTTAGTATTTTGTACACTTCACTGTTTTGTACATTTCAGTCATTTCTACATTCGAATATGTTTGTGTAATTCAGTATTGCATAGAGCTCAGGATTTCACACAGTTCAGTATTTATATTACAATATATTTAGTAACGAATCCTAATTCTACTATCGAGAACAATATAACCATCCAAAATGACAGAAAGTGAAAAGTAAAAAATTAACATTAAATTAAAAAAAAAAAGTTCTGTAATGCAATCATTTATTAAAAGTTCTTTACACAGAACACTAAAGAGATCGTAGATGAGCAGACTGTTCAAGGTTCATGGTAATAGCTCAATGCTAACACTGTGAAATGCCTGCTGAAAGCTGATTGGCTGATGGTGGAACTGATTTTTTTTTTTTTTAAATAACCCAGAAATCCATATCCAGATTTGTACAGCGGTGCAGTTCACCAAATTTCAGTTCCTGAGAAAAACCTATTAAATGTGTAATAATGATAATTATATCAATGACACGTTACTGATTATTTCATGTAACTTATTAAAATAAAATTTGTGTCGAATTGGTTTATGGCATTTATTTTTTTCCAAACTGCATTTCCCCTCATGTCATTTATAAATGTGACAGTTCCACTGAGGGATAAATAAGATTAAGGAGCGGGTTCAGGATAGCGACGGTGACCTAACCTCAAACCCATAAGCACAGGGTCACAGGTTCACGTCTCAGTGTGCTTCAGGGTCTGATAGCACTCATCCTCTCCGTCCTCCGCCACGGCCTCCGTGAGAAACTTCCAAATCCCCAAATCATGATGGAAAAAAAAATGACATGTTATGAAAGTTTTCACTTTTGGGAAATAGATGACTTTCAGTGATCTGTTTTGTGACAAATGGTTTGATCCGTCACTGAAATGGTTCTGTCTGAAACCATCGTTCTTCAAAGATCAAAGATTGGCCCACTTTAGAGCAGCAAGTAGGAGTGCAATATTCTCTGTTTTGGTATTTCATACACTTTAGTATTGTGCATTATTCTGTAGAATTCAGTATTTTGTACACTTTGCTATTCTGTACACTTAAGTATTCAATCAAGTTAAGTACATATTCAGTCCAGGATTCCATAGAGTTCAGTATTTCATAGATTTCACTGTTCCAGAGTTCAGTATTTCATAGACCTTAATATTACATACTGTACAGTTCAGTATTTCATAACATTCACTATTTCATACACATCAGTATTTCATCGCATTCAGTATTTTGTACACTTCAGTATTCCACAGAGTTCAGTATTTCGTACATTTCAGTATTCCATAGAATTCAGTAATTTGTACACTTCAGTATTCCACAGAGTTCAATATTTTGTACATTTCAGTATTCTATAGAGTTCAGTATTTTGTTCAGTATTCCATAGACTTCAGTATTTCATGGAGTACATTGTTTGATACAGAGCCCTAACCTGATCGTGGGTTATTATTTATACAGTAGATACAGTCATAGGTAGCTATGGGAATGATTATTATCAGTATATTTCCAGTGCACTGTACACAGTGCTGAACAGATCTGATGTGGAGAGCGGTGTGATGAGGAACATGTAAGAACATCATGAAGAACATCATGTGTTAATATATAGATAATGTATAATTAATGTGATGTATAACTCCCCAAACCCCAAACCCCAAACCCTCACCAGTGGTGGGAAAACCGCAGATCATTTAGCAGAATAAAAAATAAAAAAAATAAAATATTCACCCAAAAGCAGCCGTAGTCTTCTGAACACCTTCAACACGCAGCATCAGGAGCGAGGTTACTCCCAGGATTCCCAGGATTTAAACCAGAAAATCTCCTGGAGATTATCGTGTCTCCGCTGTGTGAGAGGAACGAGTGGACATGCTTACAGCAGACGCCTTTTTATTTCTCTTTAACGTTATATATTTTAGCATCAAGTAAAATGACACCAATGTGATGAGCTTTATATCACTTTTTATTCCATTATCCATCAAGAACTTTTTAATCAATTTTACTCTTTCCATAAACTACTTCATCTTCTGTTTAGACTTTTCATTTATTTATTTATTGCCTAATTTATTAGTTTGTAACTCGACACCATTGGGAATGACCTCTCGCCCTGCACGACGTTTAAATAAATGAAAAATAAGGTGTGAAAGTGATGAAATATGACGCGTGCTGTCGTCTCGGCTCTGCTATTGATCCTGACAGCTTGAGAAATCCTCTGTTTGTTTGTTTGTTCCTTCCCACATCATCACAGGAACATTAGAAGTCTCGGTCATTGCCTCTTACTTAATTTCCAAATCTAATCAATGGCGATTGGATTAGAACCTTAAATATATATAAATATACTATATATAAACCCCACAGGAGCGTGATGCGTCTCTCACCATCAAACCACCAGACGCTCACAATTATTCACAGCACACATTGTGTTTCTATCGACCGAGTCGGGGAAATATCATCGCTAGCTGGTGATCAGTGTGTGTGTGTGTGTGTGTGTGTGTTTGTGTGTGCGAGTGTGTAGTGTGTGTGTCAGTGTTGTGTGTGTGAGAGTGTTGTGTATGTGTCAGTGTATTGTGTTTGTCAGTGTATTGCATGTGTCAGTGTGTTATGTGTGTGTCAGTGTGTTGCGTGTGTGTCAGTGTTGTGTGTGTGTCAGTGTGTTGCGTGTGTGTCAGTGTTGTGTGTGTGTCAGTGTGTTTTGTGTGTGTCAGTGTTGTGTGTGTGTGTGAGAGTGTTGTGTATGTGTCAGTGTTGTGTGTGTGTCAGTGTGTTATGTGTGTGTCAGTGTGTTTTGTGTGTGTGAGTGTGTCAGTGTGTTGCGTGTGTGTCAGTGTTGTGTGTGTGTGTGAGAGTGTTGTGTATGTGTCAGTGTGTTGTGTGTGTCGGGGTGTTGTGTACATGTCAGAGTAGTGTGTGTGTGTCAGTGTGTTGCGTGTGAGTCAGTGTGTTGTGTGTGTGTGTGTGTGTGTGTCAGTGTGTTGTGTGTGTTGGTGTGTTGCGTGTGTCGGTGTTTTGTGTGTCGGAGTGTTGTGTGTTGCGTGTGTGTTGGTGTGTTGCGTGTGTCGGTGTTTTGTGTGTCGGTGTGTTGTGTGTTGCATGTGTGTCGGTGTGTTGCGTGTGTCAGTGTTTTGTGTGTCGGTGTGTTGTGTGTTGCGTGTGTGTTGGTGTGTTGCGTGTGTCGGTGTTTTGTGTGTCGGTGTGTTGTGTGTTGCGTGTGTGTCAGTGTGTTGTGTGTGTTGGTGTGTTGTGTACGTGTCAGACTAGTGTGTGTGTCAGAGTAGTGTGTGTGTGTCAGTGTGTTGCATGTGTGTCGGTGTGTTGCGTGTGTCAGTGTTTTGTGTGTCGGTGTGTTGTGTGTTGCGTGTGTGTCAGTGTGTTGTGTGTGTCGGTGTGTTGTGTGTGTCAGTGTGTTGTTTGTGTGTGTGTGTGTGTGTGTGTGTGTGTGTCAGTGTGTTGTGTGTGTCGGTGTTTTGTGTGTCGGTGTGTTGTGTGTGTCAGTGTGTTGCGTGTGTCAGTGTGTTGTGTGTGTGTCAGTGTGTTGCGTGTGTGTATCATGTTGTGTGTGTTTACAGATGCAGGGCTAAAGGCTAATCATACACTGTATACACTTAAACATTCTGTAGTGTTCTGTATTTTGTAGATTTCAGTATTTAGTATTTCATACGGTTTAGTATTTTAGATGGTTTAGTATTTTAGATGGTTTAGTATTTTGTATAGTTTAGTATTTCATACGGTTTAGTATTTTAGACGGTTTAGTATCTCGTATAGTTCAGTACTTCATACATTTCAGTATTTTGTACACTTAAATATTCAGCAGAGGCCGATATGTCATACAGTTCCGTATTTTCTATAAAATGTATGTAATGTATTTTATATGTTTCAGATTTTCTTATACTTTGGAATTTCTTATAGTTTACTATATCGTAAAATTTCAATAGTTTGTATAGTTTAGTATTCCACACACTTTAGTGATGCATACACTTTACACACACATGCATCACCAGCTAGCGATGTATGTTTTATTATATATATATATATATATATATATATATATATATATATATATATATCCATAGGTAAAGTAGCTATGAGAATGATTTTGCCAGCTTCGCTGATGCAGATAGACTCGTACAGTAACGTGCAGAGATCAGTATCATGGTCCATGAGGCGACACCACCACGTGGTAACATCCAGAATAACTACTCTAATGTGTGCTAAACGCCGTACTCGTGTGAACTTCCAGCTGTTCATCATCATAAAGTAAATCGGTAAATTATTCTCGGCAGACGTTGCGTTTCTCTCGACTGAGCCTTGCTGGTGATGTATGTGTGTGTCAGCGTATTGTGTCTGTGTTTGTCACATTCGCATGACGGAGAAACGTTAGCGTCTCACTTTTTCCTCAGCGAGCGAGCGTATCTCAGATCCATCACTCGCTACGTGCTAATAAAAACCCCAGGACAGACGCAGGGCTACAGGCTAATTCAAACACTCAGAAGTTTATTTATCGTGAGTGTACCGGTGTGCGAGTGCGTATTCTGTCTGTGTTTGTCACACTCCTTGCAGACATTACAGACATTAGCATTCGCACGTTCACCTCAGGGAGATCTTCAACACACTCCTAAATCACTAGCTTTAGCAAAACAGATACAAAAATAAATAAATAAAGACATAATGAAAAGTAGGTGCTAGCATCACACTTTTTCCACCTCAGGAAACAGTCTAAGCATCTTGTTTATTGTGTTTTGAGTGCAAGTGTGTTCTTTTAGCAGCTCCATTTTTGCTCTTTTACTAGCGCTAGCATTAATCATAACACAACTCATTTAATCTAAGCGTGTGTGTGTGTGTGTGTGTGTAGGGTTTATTCCATTCCAAACAAGCTAACATAGCAAGGTATCATTCTTAGCAACTTTGTTATTGCTCCTTTTCTAATTAAAGCCTTAATCATAACAGACTTTAAAAAAGGCTAAATGCTAATACAAACACTCAAGATTTAATTAAATAAGACTTTTGTTTTTGTTTGTCACACTCACAATCCAGACTGGCTATGATGGAAATTATGCTAAGCATTAGCATCACACTTTTCCCTCAGGAATAATTTTTATTAGCAGGTCAATTTTTCCTTCATCACCAGCAGCAAAAGGACTAAACACTAATGCTAACACCCAGGACCTCATTTAATGCGAGTGTGTGAGTGTGTTCACACTCCTGACAGGCCATGAAGAAAGGTCTATTAGCGTTAGCGTCAGAGTTTTCCCTCAGGATACATTTCCAGCAGCTCCTTATTCCTCCATCACTAAGTCTAGCCTTAATCATTACGGCTAGTGCTAACTCCCAGTGAGTCATTTAATGTGAGCATACAAGTGTGTGAGTGAGTTCTGTCCGTGTTTCTCTCTCTCTCTCACACACACACACACACACACACACACACACACACACACAATCCTGGCAGGCCATGAATCAATGTATGGCAAGCGTTAGCACCATACATTTTTACTCTGTTGTTAAGAAGAAGCAGCGTTGCTAGTTGCTCTATTATTTTTTTTTTTTAGCAAAAAAAAAAAAAAAAAAGGCTAAAAGCTAGAGCTTTTAATGTGTGTGTGTGTTTGTGTGTGTGTGTGTGTGATTCCATTGATAGTTTATGCTAAGCATTAGCGTCACACTCTTTTCTCTCAGGAAACATTTCTAGAGTCTTGTTTATTGAGTCTTGACTAGCTATAATGGAGAGAAAATGCTAAACGCTAATGCTAACAACAACTCTGTGTGTGTGTGTGTGTGTGTGTGTGTGTGTGTGTGTGTGTGTGTGTGTGTGTGTGTGTGTATTTTCTGTCACATGTCAGGGCAGCTATGACTGAAAATGTGCTAAGCATTCACACTTTTCCCTCAGGAATAATTTTTACTGAAATGCTAACACGCAGGAACTCTGAAAACTGTGTGTGTGTTTGTTTGTTCTGTGTGTGTGTGTGTGTGTGTGTTCGTCACACTCACACTCTAATGATGGAATTATGCTAAGCATTAGCGTCACACTTTTTTCTCTCAGGAAACATTTCCAGCATCTTGTTTATTGAGTCTTGACTAGCTGTAATAGCTATAATCTTAAATATAATGGAGGAAATATGCTAAATGCTAATGCTAATCCCCAGACAGGCAAATATGAAACGTGTGCTAGGTATTAGCGTCACAATTTTGCCTCAGGTTTCATTAATGTGTGTGTGTGTGTGTGTGTGGGGGGGGGGGGGGGGGGGGGGGGGGGGGTGGGGGGGGGTAAATGTGGCGTGGGGGGGGAACCACAAACAAAAAAAATTAAAAAAAGAAT
>CM074940.1:545943-561171 GCA_037576815.1 Pangasius larnaudii | reverse complement strand
ACACACACACACACACACTCACACACACACACACACACACACACACACACACACACACACACACACACACACACAGTTCATACGTCGAGGCATGATTAACTGATTTACCGTAACGAGCTGAATTACAGTGAAACAGCAGGAAAGTTAAAACACACTCGCTGATCCTGACGTTGTCGTTTCTTAACCAGCGTCTTTCATCTGCCTCTTATTCTTTCTCACGGAACCAGAAATGTGTTTTCTGTTTCGTTCTGATGGCTGATATGAGTCACACGTGTGTCACACATGGTCGTGCTCGACCCCTGCTGAGCGCTCGCCTTCCCCCTCACGACTTTCCAAAGAAAGAAAAAAAACCCGAGTGAATTGTTTAATTACTCTCAGAGACACTCGAATGCGTCAGATCTATCGGGGTCTCGAGACCTGGACTCGGAGTTGAAGTGCCAGCTGACTGGAAATGCGCTCGGCGAAGCTAAATTAACAATTGATCCCGGGCCTTTGGAATTGCACAGGCGGCCATTTTGAGCTGTAAGTGAATGTAAATGCACGCGACTGACCGAGCGTTTGCTCTGCACTGCAGCTCGACTGGAAATCTGCAGCGCTTGAGACTTTCAGAAACTTGTTTCTTCGCTGTTTTTCCGGTAATTATTCACCTGCAAAGGAATCACATGTGTAAATAAAATGAATCGTGGAAAAAGTCACAAGTAAAATTAAATGAACAGTGTAAAAATGAAACATGGAAATTAATTACATGAAAAGATGAGATGTGAAAATAAAAATCTTGTAAAGAAATAAAATGTGGAAATTAATTAATCATCTGTAAATGAATCAAAATAAAATGAATCACGTGAAAAAAAAAATCACAAATGAAAATAAAAGAGTCACGTTAAATAAATGAATCATAAAAAATTCACATTTGAAAAGAAATCATGTTTTAAAAAATCAGAAACGAAAATAAATGAATCATGTAGAAAAAAAAAATCACAACTGAATCAAAATGAATCGTCTGTAAAGGAATCACGTGTAAATAAAATGAATTGTGGAAAAAAAAAAACTGATAAATGAATCGTGTAAAAATTGTGAAAGTGTGAAAAGAAATTAATCACAAGAAAAAAAAAATCATGTGTAATTTATGTTTTTATTTTTACATGTGGTTATATACATAAAATTGTGAAAACGTGTGAAATTTCACGTGATGATTCATACCCAGAGACGTGTGTGTATATTTTACAGCGTGTTATATGAGCAGGGGATTATGGGTAATTATATGAAATGGCTAGAATGAACATGGCCTTGTCAGCTCAAACGGCTGTAAATGTCCCAGGGATGATTTTAAACGTGTGTGTGTGTGTGTGTGTCTGTGTGTGTGTGTGTGTGTGTGTGTGTGTGAAGGAGAAGCAGACTGGGTTTGGAGGTTTGGAGATCGCCTCGAGGCGTCGTTCCGCAGGAAACCGTCCGGTTATCCGAGCTGGATTCTCACAGATAGATTTCAGAGATGACACATGAATCATTTTCTTTCTTTTTTTTTTTTTTTTGCCTCATCTGCGAGTCTCTTTCTCCCTCTAGTCTTAATCAAAGTCTAATTATCTCATCTCATCTTTCGCCTCGACTTTCTTTGCTAAATGGACGGCGTCGCTGTAATAATCCCGCTCGCCACTGTCCACTCGCGAGTGTGTTATCTCTGCCCTCGAGCTACACATCATATGTCTCTCGTTAGGCAGCCGGGGACTGAAAGGCTGCTTACTATTAGCAGGAAATTGAATTTGGAGGATGGGTCACTCCAGATAGAGCAGAGCAACTGCGAGCGTTTCAAACCCAGGAGATGATAACAGCAGAGTTTCAGCTCCAGCAACTCATTTACCTTCAGCTCTGTAGTGAGATTCAGTCTTATCACGTTACACGTCTGGGGGTTATTTCTTCTTTCCTTCATCGGCTCTAAGATAACCTAAAAAAACCCAGGAAGCTTAAATGTCACGCATCCCATAATAATGCCTAAAAAAATTTGGCCTATATTGAAAAAGGTGCATAAAATAAATTAAACATGACACAACGTTTTCTTTCAACGACTTAAAAGTGAAAAATCGACACAAATGTTCACTATGAGGACGAGCGATACGACTGAAATATTATATCACGATACATACGATATGTATCACGATAAAAAGAATTATTAACAAACTGCCAGTAAAAAAAAAAAAGTTTCAAAAAAGAAAAAAAAAATGTAAAAAAGAAAGTTGAAGGATATTTACTGTATGTTTACAAATTTAAATAAAAAAAATGGAAATAAAATAAAAATGAAAAATCATTTTCAAATTTTTGTTTTATGATTTTAAACTTTACTTTAAATAAATAGTTATACTAATAATAAAAACTAAAATAAATAATAACCATAAATTTAAAAAAAAAACTATTTGTACGCATTAAAAATAATAATTATAACAATAATTATCATAAACAATATATTTTAATTACATTTTCAAATTAAAATTGTTTAACACTAAAAAAACAATTACAATTTTAAAATTCAGTACAAAATGTTAACATCAGTCAGAGTTTGTCACTGTTATTAAACAACAAACCTCAGAAAAGTTAATTAGGAAAACATCGATATCATGTGATTGTAACGTGCGATTAGAGAATTCAGGACACAAGTGCGTGAACTCACCATGTCGGAAGAACAACTAGAAACAAGAAACACAGGAAACTACGATGAATAAGATTTCACAAACAGACAAAGGAAGAGAACGGTTTAAATAAACAAACTAATCAAGAGCTGAACTCGGAACAGGTGCACACATTAGGTAACAGACCAATGAGGAGAGAGGGGCGGAGACAGCACCAATACACAGGTACGTGGCAATGTAAGCAAAAAGCACAAAAGTCATGAACTAGAAACGAAAAATTAAATACCTCAAGTATTTAACGGCTGATTAGCCATGCTGTGTTTGATTCCTAGCTACCAGGCTAATACATAGATTTTGTTATAATTTTTCAAATAACATTCTTAATCTACATATTCTGATCATAAAAAAGAGAAAGAAGCAGCAGCAAAAGTTCATATGAACACAATAATGATTGATGTGAAACTATGATTTTGCTTTTAAACCTTGAGAGGCGGGGCCTAGTGGGTGGAGTCACTTTACACAAAACTGCATTGTGATAATCCAAGATGGCCGCCCTGACGAATAACATTCCAGCGTTCATCTACACGGTGAAGTTTTTGTTCATGTTTATAGATAACAGGAAGTCACGGCTTGTCCTGAACCGCATCAAGACGTCTGTGTGACATCACTGAAGAAGTGGGCGTGGTCTGAGGCAGAGATTTATACTATCCTGAGCGTTACCCGTTAGGTGAAATAATTAGATTATCCTCATTATCCTCACGTCTCGTGATGTTCCTGTTTCCTTGTCTGCTTCCTGTTTATCTTGAATAGTTTCTGAATTTCACTGCAAAAGTTTTCTGCCTTTTTTTTAACGCTGAAATGCGTGTTATTTATGAAGGCCAGCGCGTGTCAGAGAGGCTGTGAAGGACGACGGGAGAGATTGGAGAACGCTGTGTCACATTTACAAGCCAGAACAAATAAATTTTACATAAAGTGTGTCCTTCTCTCCAGACTGAGCGACAACGTCGGTGATGAAGCACCACAATCCTTTCCAACTCTCACCCTGAGACACACTTCCACCTCCCTCCACCTCCTCCACCTCCTCCACCTCATCTCCTCCAACCTCCAGCCTTTCCATTCTTGTTTAGCGGCTAAGAGAAAGCGAACGCCGCCCGTGGCTTCTCAGAGTGCTTTGAAGCTGCCAGACAGCTCGTAACAAATGAGCGAATGTCAGTACGGAAAATGGGCCGGCCGAGATGATTAGTGTTCTGCTACAATCTGGTAAGGTTTGACCTTTCGGGCTCGCCGTAATTCCCTTCCACAGTCAAAGTGAGACGAGGCCAGATGTAAAAAGAAGGATGTTAAATATCTGTCACTCTGCTGGCTTCTGTCTCAAACATCTATTCATCTCAGTTCCTTGTATTTTCTTTACTTTCTAGCGGAGAGACTCGTCTCCATTTGATCCCTGCTGGAGGCGTTATGGAGGAGAAAAAATGGCGCTGTCAGGAGCACATATATAATAGCAGAGTCCCTTGTGGAGGATGGAAATGGATTCAACAACAGCTGATGGGTCTCTGGCGCAAAAACGTATGATGGACTTTACATGTCACCAGATCAGAGAGCCACTTTGATAAAGAAGATAACAAAAAAAAAAAAAGAAGAAGAGCCGCGAGAGAAAAGAGCAATGTTTCAGATTGAAACCTGGAAGGAAAGTTGCTGATCCAAGAGTCTCAGTTCATCAGATTTAAAGTCCAAAGCACAGAACATCCAAGGTTACACACACAAAAACTAATGTTTACAAGCTCCACGGAAAACAGACAAAACACCGTATTCAGAGTCTCCGACTTAATTCTACAAGTTATGCAGCGTGACTTTATTAAAATCTCCTGCATGTAGTGTCTCGACCACCGCCTTTAAACACACTCACTTTTACACCGAAAAAAATAAAATAAGGGATAGAAAATGCAGACTGAACAAGCAATTCTGATGAAACCTACAATGTAAAATAAAACACTAATATGATGATATCCGAGTGAGAAGATGCGAGTGTTGAAATAAATCTAACAGGAGTCTCGTATATCAGCAATATATCACTGCATGAACAGAGCTCGCTGTAATTCTCACATTAATCACTGGTTTAACTGAACAAAATGGCTTCCACACTCATTATTCAGCAGCACATAGAATAGCACTTGATCCAGCGCATCCTGTTCTTTTACATTTGATTATTTTATCTCGAGCTCTGACAGTTACTCGAGCGCAACTGAATGAAGCCACGAGACTCTAAATGGAGGTGATGGAACCGTAATGTGTGAGCGGGATGGAGGAGATTTTATCACACTTTTAATTCACTGTTTGATTTGTAGAATTAATAAAATAACGTCAGTGTTTGTGTTCATTCGATGCTCCGCTGTAAAGAAAACGTGCTCACGGTGTGAAGGATAATCTGACCTAGCGCTCATCTGCTACGCTTACAGAGAAACTTTAACTTCATTCATCACTTTATCCATAAAATGTTCCCTCCTCCAGATAAGCCGTGTCTCAGTGTGAAAAAAAACTTTTCCATGGATTTCAGAGTATAAATCAGATTAAAATTATAATATTGAGTCATTACTGTTTTAAATTCAAAAAAATTCAAACACAGTAGTTTGAACATTTCAAAGTGCAATTTTATACTTTGATTTATGACCTTGTCATACACTTTTATATCAATTTTATTCTACTGATAGCTATCACAGTAAATATATTCAGGTGACTAAATGTATAGAAGGAGCAGCTTGACCAAACATGTGGAGTATTCCTTTAATAGCTCTGATGACATCATAGGTGGAACATCCAACACTGATGTTTTAAATGTCAGAGCATTTCACACACAATTGAGCAGAAAGAGCGGAGAAGCGAATACACGTCCGGTCGCCCTGATTTACTGTGACTAGTTCATTTAATTAAAGTTTTGTGTGTCTGGCGCGTGGACTCGGGAGGAAGAGCAGGAAAACCTGACACCCGAACATCTCATCATCTCACCACGCTTCATTTTTATCCATGTCACGATGATCAGATTACAATAACCCCGGCTGATTTATGACTTTTCTGGGTTCCAGTGTGAAATCCAGTCGTGTTTGTTCAGACTCCGGAGCAGAAAGGTGACACTGAAAGGCCAGAACACATTAAATGAATTATAAACAGATTAATTACTTTTTCTTAGAAGGAGTGATGATGGGGAGTAATTTGATTATAATTACATTAACACTGGATGAAGCGCACAGGAAGAGACTTAAATTAAAAAAAAAAAAAAACATCAGTTTCATTAAATGTTGCACTTTTCTTCGCCCTCGCCGCTGATCCGACGAAGCCACGGCGTCTATCTGAACATCCCGATAAAAACGCGAATATATGTGAGAAAATTGTATATTAAAGATGAACTATATGCACTGGATACATATAGTTTGGCTTGTTTTTTTTTTTGCATTTATTTATTAATAAATAATTAAAATGAGCTCAAATATTAACCACTAATTCTTTCCACTGAAATGGAAGACAAAAATTCAATATCACACGTTTTGATATTTTATATTAAATCATCTTGTTACAGAAACTGCTATCATTTAAAGTGCAATATTGTCCATTAGAGAAGGATGTGCTGTTATAGGAAAATAATCAACAACAGCACACCATGAAGTGTTTTATTCCTCTTAAAGAACGACACGTCATAGTTTCAGCTTTACCTCTTACTGTTACAAAGCACTGACACTGGAGACTCCTTCCACAAATGTTCATTAAATGTCTCTTTACAGAAAACTTCACCGTATCAACAATTACATACATTTTAAAATCCTTTTATGTGGAGCGTCGCTGTACTGTACCCTGTGAATGAGCTGTTGCTATAGAAACGATAACGTATCAGAACGAGCACATTAATATAAACCTGCGCTACTGTCCGAGCTGCTGTTATAGAAAACTAATCAACACCTTCTGACCAATCAGAGTGCAGCACTCAGCAGTTCTGTTCATAAAGCATCCACGCACTATTTCTAAATGCACACGACAGAGTTAAATAAAGTCCTAACAGTCATAACAATGTAAATGAATAATGATGAACAGCTTTATTTTCTTCAGCGGGGGGGATAAAGTTTTACACTTTTACATTTACAATACACTGCAGGATCTCGGTCAGTGTGAATAAATTTCACTGTGTGTATTTTCCGCAGAACAAACATGTTATTTTGACATCTCATGCAAGGAGGTGAAATCTGAAATCTGAAAAGCCTGCAGGCTGCCGTGATTTGAAAGTCTAATTGGAGGCAACAAAAGTGAAATCCATCTACCTGTTTTTTTTAATGCAAATTTTGATTTTGTGCATAAAAATATTTTAATGCAAGCTACAGAAATGTGAAGAATTGCCTGAAATAATGTGAAGGTTTGTAATATATCATGCATGTGAATACAAAGAAGATGGAAGAAGGGATAAAAGGGCAGATGGAAAATACGCTTTTGGTAAAAAAAAAAAAAAAAAAAAAAAAAAAAAATGGTCGCACAGCAAGTGTAAGTTCTGGCCTCTCTCTCTCTCTCTCTCTCTCTCTCTCTCTCTCTCTCTCTCTCTCGCGCTCTCTCTCGCGCTCTCTCTCGCGCTCTCTCTCTCTCTCTCTCTCTCTCTCTCTCGCTACGTCTCAAATCACACACTTGGATACTGAATAGTGAACTGAAATACTATAGTTTTTGAGTACTATTATACAGAGCTTTTTATATTTTCATCTTTAAGTCTCTGGCAACATGGTTTGTATGTATAAAAAGTATGTATAAAAAAAATCTTCAAGATTCACTTTTTTTTTCAGAAGTCTTGGCTGTATTGACGAGCTCGAATCCCAAAGATACTACAGCTATCCATGGAGCGATGGCGTTAAAGCCTCATCATACGTCACACCCTAATGATGATCAGCTGGATTCCACGTACGATGTAACGTAATTGTGGAGCAAACAGACACAACGTGGAGGTTTCACTCCCCGTGTCATGCTCATGGTAGCTGGACGAACATGCAGCAGGACCGAGCCTGTGATTGGTCAGTATAAGCGAGACATGCGCAAGCCGATTCGTTCCCTCATGGTGATTTTGATTAGTTAGCCGTCTTCTTCCTGTGTTCGTGAAAATTGTCACGAAACTTCAACAGCACCACCTGCACTACTACACCACGCCCAAAACAAAACCGTAAAGAGAATCTGAGCTTGAAAGCTCACGAAGGTGTTTTCGTATTTCCGCAATATATCTCATGGACGTCTTCCGTTTTCAATCAGAGCGACACGGGACAAACCTGAGCGTACGTGAGCGTGTGTATGCAGAAGAGGGCAGGTAGCGCCTTCGTCTGTGAAATAGCAATGGCAGCAGTTTGGAAAAGATACGCTGGCTTCATGTGTTAATTAGCAAAAGAGCAGAATTTGGAAAAAATCTGAAGAAAAACAACAGGAGGTAGAGCTACTCACCATCAAAATATCAATCATGCGGTGTTGTTAAAACATAATATTTGGCTTCACAGTGTTTAGTAGATGATTGTTTACAGTAAATAACCTGATGAAATTGAGCTATTACGTATTGGAGTATGTCTGAGTGACTGTGTGACTGTGTGACTGTGTGACTGTGTGAGATTCATATTCAATGTTTATCTTAAATATTCAGCAAAACAGGGACTAATGCAAACGCACAAACGTTCCTGTTTCCTTTCGAAGACTTTGGAGAACGCGTAGTGGATCCTGCTGCATCGTTTTGGGTGGAGTGTTTGGCAGAAAGGAGGCAGATTGAGAAAGAACGATATTGAA
The DNA here is from genome assembly GCA_037576815.1 of Pangasius larnaudii. NCBI lineage: Eukaryota > Metazoa > Chordata > Actinopteri > Siluriformes > Pangasiidae > Pangasius > Pangasius larnaudii. The sequence goes on along the minus strand of CM074940.1, from coordinate 552,766 downwards.
CACGACTTTTTAACAGATTGTCCTCGTTGCTGTTATTGATCTCCAGTCAAACTGCCAGAGAGCGCTTGTGTCCTAGATGCAACCCTATTTGTTGGAGGAAAAGGAGGGAAGGGAGGACGGAAAGAGGGAGCGAGCTGCTGAGTGGACTTGGCGTTCGGCCTCGTTTGTAGGAGTGAGCTGTCAAGTCGGAGACGTCCCCAGGGTGCGAATAAACGAATACGCTCTCACTCGCTTTCTCTCTCGGCCTGAGAAAAGAGAGAACAAAAAATCCTTTCACCGGCTGTGTTTTCTTTTTATAGAATTCCCCAAAGCAAATGGCGTGTGCAGTCGGGCGACTACCTGCCACTCAGACACACACTGTTTTATACAGAGTCCACTGCAAAGACCTGCATTCATTTCATCAGCCATCAAACACTGAGACAATCTCAATTAAATATGCACAATTACAACAACAATTTACACACAATAAAGCAAATATTGTACGAATGTGATATTTAACTTCAAACGAATGTCTCAGTTTTAAATTAGAAGTTGCTTTTCATTAGAAAAAAAAATACAAACTTGGTTCTAGACTTTTTCAAACCCTTGTGTGCAACCAGAAAGCGTGTGAAGAATTTCCCCTCGTGTTGTTCTGGGATTATGAGAGTGCATGAAATAAAACAAAGAAAACTATCTACACACATTTCTACCGCAGGCGAAATCACTGACACACACTGATGTGTAAGGATTACACACTGATGTGTAAGGATTACACACACTTTTGAATCTGTTTGTACGAAGCATCCGCTGTACACGTGACTATAGAAACGATGACGTATTAGAGCGAGTGCATTAATATAAACCTGCACTATTATCAGAACTGCTGTTACAGAAAAGTAATCAACACCTTCTGACCAATCACAATCCAGAACTCATGTCATGAACTGTAGGAATGTCATACTTATCACATCCTGTTAATGATTTAATGGGAACTGGCGATAAGGGCGATGCAGGCTGCTGGTATAACTCATGTGGCAACGTGAGTACGTCTTTATGCCTCAAGATTGACGTAAAGTGTAAACTTCTCAATTATCTCCATGATTAGTTTGCATAATCATACATTCAGCTACATCCCACTGCTTTGCTGACAAGCTCCTTAATACACGTGGATTCCTGAGATGGCATTCTGTCTCACTTCCAAGAGAATGAAGATTAAAAGACAGATAAATGCACGCGGTGAAATAACACCAGATGGTGCGGAACACCACTATAGGCGGAGATTCACCACAGCCAACTGTTACGTGGAGTCGAGTCCATAACATCCAGCATCATGACTCAGCTTGGAAGAAACCTCCGTATTCCACTCACAGTATTTCCCAGTGTTTATAGCCTTTTCCTCCATCCAGGAGTCTGTGATTACCATAAAAACAGAACGAGCAGCCTGCTGACTCCAGCCCACGCCTCTCACGTCGAGTGGGTGAAACCAGATAATTAGGCATTTCTCAGAATTGCTGGTCTTTGTATTCAGGTTCTTATGTATGTAAATTCAGCATTTGTAACAATCGCATGGACAGAAACAACATTATAGTTAACAGAAAATGTACAAAAGTCAAATGTTACTTAATGTTGCATGAGTCAGGTGCAGTCCATATGCCACGGAACGGCCAGAATCATGACTAACTCAGCGAATATTTCACTAGAATCTGTAGGTTAGCATGTGTTCACACCAGCAGCGACACATTAAACCAGCCATTTTTAATGACAGCTGGTGATCTACAGTGACAGAAGGCTTAAAAATCATTACTGCTAGTGATGTGAAGCGAGTGTTGTGAGGGCTGCAGAAAGGTGGGTGGAATTTAGCTTCGTGTACATGAGAAGTGAAGTGACGTGGTGATTAGCGTCAGTTTGAGTGAAGGACAATGGTGCTAGCAGCAAGTAACCAGCAGTAAACTAAGAACAGGAATGTTCTTATTGGTGTACAGCATTTTTTCAGTGATGTGAGACAGAATAAAACACAGGATTAGGTTTGAGTCGTCTTCCAGATAGGAAGATGTATAACGATTAAAAACTACAGCTGACGGGCGCGTGGTGGTGCAGTGCTGCTGCCTCGCAACTCCACGGTCTTGGGTTTGATCCTGAGCTCGGGTTTCCACACAGGAGTTCCACATGTCCTCTTCATGTGTCTGTGGGTTTCCTCAGGGTTCTCTGGTTCCCTCCCACCTCCCAAAACATGCCAGTAGGTAGACTGGATGAGAAATCCACCGGATTCACCGTGTCTCTGACCAGGATAAAGCGCTAACTGGAAGGGAGTGAGAATTACAGCTGACTTTCTTGGGTTAAACTTGATATTATTTGAATGTGTAGTGCTTCTCTTCGGGTTTTACGACGCACCACTTCAACATTTGGTCTAAAACAAGTGAAAACCCACACAAGACGTTTGGGACTCACCATAACTATATTATTTCAGAACTGGGCTACTGCAACACACTACTCCCGGCCTGCCAGCCAGCTCCATCAAACCTCTTCAGATGATTCAAGATTCAAGGCCTTGATGCTCATGTACAAGACCTTGGCTGGATCATCACCTCCACGAGGTTTATGTTCCCTCCGGTAACGTGTGATCAGTTAACGACCGATGCCTGGTACTGTAGTGCCTACTCAGAGAGGCAGGAGCTTCCTTTCCAGAACCTTCAAACTGACTGTCCCTCAGTGGTGGGATGAACTTCCAACCTCAATCCAGACAGCAGAATCCGTCACTATCGTCAACAAACAGCTAAAGAAGCACGAACACTTAACTAACCCCTAAAAAATCTGCATTTACACTGGCTCTTACACCTCTGTACGCTTTGCTCCTCTAGCACTCAGTTAAAAATCTTGTATGGTAGCACTATTTGTATTGTTCTCTGCTTGATATATCACCTTTCTTGATTTTTGCTTATTTCCTCATCTGTAAATCGCTTTGGATAAAAAGCGTCTGCTAAATGAATGAATGTAAATGTAAGTGTAAAAGTGTTTTTACCTCCGTGCATTCAAACTAGGCTGCAAAGTGCCTCCATGTTTATCTTTTGTTAGCAACAGGCTATCTAGCTAACTGTGATTAGCAGTGTTGTCAGTGTTATAGATTTAACAAGTGAACATGTCTGTAATCATAAGACTTGACGAGTAAGGCGATGTGCAAGATGTATTTCGACATCTGTTCAAAGTTAGTTTTGTTTGGGTTAATCAACCAGTTACATATTTGCTTTTTCTGTAAATAAATTACATTTATACTGTATACTGTATACTATCACGACCATTGTCTTTCGGTATTTAGAAGGTATAATGGTACATTTTGGTCATCATCTTATATATATGCTGCAACTACAAAGATATTAAGAGTGTAGTGTTTTTTTTGTTGTATATCAGTAGGTTAGGAAATAAATGTAGGTTAATTATAAAATGCCTTTTTTTAAAGCTAATATGTGTTTTTTTTCCTGATTGCACATCTGGAATTACAAGTTACAACCTCTAGCTAAATGCAGCATTTATCCCACTGGACGTGTCGGGAAATCAGTCATCAGTCATCAGTATTTATTGGATTCATTAATTTTTATAAAGGGAAGCAACACCTGAATGTACGTTAATGTCTGTGAAGTGAGGACACTGAAATAACTCCTGGGGACAGTCGGTGTTGCTCTGTCTGTATTTACACAACACATAAAAACATGACACAAGACAGTAGTGAGGTGTATAAAGTGCATATTTGCTTTAAATCTGATTATCTATAAGTATAAACATGTTGTGGAAGTATGTAAAGAAGCTGGTGTATGAATGAATACAGTTTTGTAATAAACGAAACAAACGGATTGTAAACTGATTCATGGCCATGAAAGTTTAAAAAAAAACCATAACAGTGAATGAATGTGAACTGAAATACAGTAAGCAAGGACGAGGTTTGGATTTGATTTGATTTGGAATTAATTAAGTGATAAAATATGGTGTGTTTGCTAACCATCCCTTTAACCTCAAGCTTTATAATGTTTTCTACAATTCTGAGAAGTGCACAAAAGGTTTATTCAGGTTCCTATGTGTGCAGGTTCAACGCTTGCTTAAAAACAGCTGGATGGAAAGCACAGTATGGCGGCTGATGTTGCGTGAGTCACAGGACAGCCATCATCGTGCCTCGCTTAGCGGAAAATGCCAGGTTTTCACTCGTTTATGTGTGTTTTAAGGGTTTTCATCCATCCATAATGGTCTGTTTACCAAATGGCAGCATGGACTGTGCAGCAGTGGACTTTAAATTATTATAAATCATAACAGGACAGCGAACATCATGACAGCGGCAAGACTCAATTCTGGGTCCAGTCAAAATTGGACACTCGTCGGACTTTGGCTGAATCATTCTTAGAAAATTTTAGCATATCCATTCCAGTCTTGTTACCGAGAAATTGATGTGAAAAAGCTCTTGGAGAAGCTCACTGCTGAAGCTCAGTAGTGGATGTGAGTGAGGTACAGCTCGGTCAGCAGGAAGCCTCGGTTTTTCTCACTTGATTTTTTTTTTCTTTCCGTGTTTCTCGGCTCTTCATCCACCCAGGAAGCTGTACGTCCTAATAAAACCTGGAAACTCCAGCACAGAACGAGCAGCCAGCCAACTCTTTGGCCCACCTCTCAGGTTTCGAACTCGAACCCGTCACCTCTCGCTCTCCTGCGATCCTCAGCATCTGGCCTTTTCTCTACAGGGAGCCTGGCACCGCTTCATTCGGCTGCCACCGTATCAATTTATATCATATTACCTTCCTCTCAGAAGCACCAGGTGCTCGATTAGGACAGCGGCCGAGGGCCAACAGCGACACTGAGACGTTCAATATATCATTCTCCATTAGGAGCCTGCTGGGTTTCCCTCCAGCACCACGCTCACTGCCTTCCGACTGATGGAACCAGGTTCTTAAAAAAAGAAAGGAAAAAGAGGAACTAAAAGAGTATGGCCTAAAAGTCCTCACACCTCCCTTGCAATTTCCTTCTGGATTGTATTAATTTAGCCTTTTTTTTTGTTTGTTTTGTTATGTTTTTTGTGCATAATAACTTATTTATCTTTTCTCTCCTTTTTTAAATTCCGCTTTTATTTTGTAATTTGTCATGTAAAGTTTTTAGTAAAGCTAAAACCTAAACGATACTAAAGAACAAAAAGTCTATTATGTATAAAATCGAGATGTGCGGCAGGAAGGTCAGAAGTATCTAACTGTCAGAAAGACATTAAAGTAAAGTCTGTACACACAATAAGCCCAGTGTATACGCTAATGAAGGAAATATTTTCAACTTCACCAGACTCGTAAAAACCAGACGTTTTCTGACAGACACGCTTTCTGGACCGTGTTAATAAATTTTAAATAAACACAGCTAAAATATTCCTTTACAAAGGCTTCCGTTGTTCAGTTTGCTCTTTAGCTTCTAAGAGTTTTCTCAATTCATTCCTTTCTTTATTCCTCAATAAAAGCAGCTCGAGAGCAAACGAAAGGTGAACGCTGACCACAATAACTCTCTACATGGGAGTTCACTCGGGGTCACGGCCCGGGGGCCAATAAAACCCCGAAGTCATGCAGCTTAAATAAATACACGTGAGTGAAGCGTTAATAAAAGTGATTGATATAAAGCGAGATGTTTAAAGAAATAGTGCGTGTGTTGGTGAGAGACCCGCACGCTCTCCCATAAAAGGCATCAAAGCTCTTATTGTCCTACTGGACATCGTCTCGGGAATTTTACCCTTTTATAGGCGACTTCCTGTTTCCTGTCGCTGTCAGGAAGTGAACCTGAACCACAACGCTGAGCTTTAAATATTCTACATTATACCTTTCTCCCTGAGCCCGACCCAGAGCGTAATCGTACCTGACAGCGCAGGATTGTTCACAATTTCCCTAATGGAGCTCAGCTGCCGCCGTTTCCTGAAAACTTCTGTGCTGAATGTTTTTCCTGCAGGACGCCGTCCAAATAAAACGTTAAGCATGGCCTTCTGGGAGGAGAAATGAAGACGTGGAGGCCTGGGAAAGGCCAAACGCCATCGCCTTCATCTGTTATTCTACACTTTTAACTCTCCCGTGAAGTGAAACTCTCAGGAATGTGAGCGACGCTGAAGACGGAGACGCCAGCACGTCAGTGACAACGTTAAAATATACACTTTTAAACAAATCTACTGATCTCTTTTCCTTAAAAGGACGAGGCACGACTTCCTGTCTGACATTAAATACCGTATAAACATCCCAGGACCAGCGTGAGGATTCAGATGCCATATCGCTTAACCCTTTAAAGTCCTGATAATTACAGATTAATTCTATTTTTTGTTATATTTTCATTTTCTTCTTGTTAATAACCAAAAACATTTATTAGAGCAACTGCATTTTTTTTTTCAACACAAACTCAGTAATTATTCTCACTTTTTTTAGTCAATTATGTGAACTGTGTAATGTGCAACATCCAAAAATTAAATAAAAAATGTTTGTGTGAAAAAATGTGAGTATTAACACATATTTACAATCAGCTTCGTCAGAAGGTGTTGATTAGTTTTCTATAGCAGCAGCTCTGACTGTAGCGCAGGTTTATATTAATGCACTCGTTCTGATACGTTATGGTTTATGTAACATTGATGGATTGAAGGAGTCTCCAGTGTCAGCGCTTTGTAAAAGAAGTGAAGCTGTAACTTTACGTTTTCTGACGTCTTCAGGACAGACGAGTTTACGCTTCTTTGCGGTTTCTCAGTAACGTGCGGAACAAGCTGCGTTTTTTTTCTTATTAAATGAAGAGAGAGAATAAAGAGACGCTGGTGAGGGAACGAGTGTTTATAGCTGCTATAACGTAAGTGACAACAGGAACT
>CM074940.1:413736-424635 GCA_037576815.1 Pangasius larnaudii | reverse complement strand
CAGTGTTAGTGTGCAGTGTTAGAGTTCAGTGACAGTGTGCAGTGTTAGAGTTCAGTAACAGTGTGCAGTGTTAGAGTTCAGTGTTAGAGTTCAGTGTTAGAGTGCAGTGTTAGAGTGCAGTGTTAGAGTTCAGTAACAGTGTGCAGTGTTAGAGTGCAGTGTTAGAGTGCAGTGTTAGAGTGCAGTGTTAGAGTTCAGTGACAGTGTGCAGTGTTAGTGTGCAGTGACAGTGTGCAGTGTTAGAGTTCAGTGATAGTGTGCAGTGTTAGTGTGCAGTGATAGTGTGCAGTGTTAGAGTGCAGTGTTAGAGTTCAGTGTTAGAGTGCAGTGTTAGTGTGCAGTGTTAGAGTTCAGTGACAGTGTGCAGTGTTAGAGTTCAGTAACAGTGTGCAGTGTTAGAGTGCAGTGTTAGTGTGCAGTGATAGTGTGCAGTGTTAGAGTGCAGTGTTAGTGTGCAGTGTTAGAGTTCAGTGTTAGAGTGCAGTGTTAGTGTGCAGTGTTAGAGTTCAGTGATAGTGTGCAGTGATAGTGTGCAGTGATAGTGTGCAGTGATAGTGTGCAGTGTTCATGCTTGTTCAGTGAGTCAGTGAGTCGTGACCAGGCCTCGCTCCTGCTTGTTCAGTGAATCAGTGAATCAGTGAATCAGTGAGTCAGTGAGTCGTGACCAGGCCTCGCTCCTGCTTGTTCAGTGAATCAGTGAATCAGTGAGTCAGTGAGTCGTGACCAGGCCTCGCTCCTGCTTGTTCAGTGAATCAGCCGTGTCCTGTGAGCTGATTCAGTCACAGTTGGAGATGTCCAGCATTTCAGTGCGTGCAGTAGCGTGTGTTTTGTTTTGGATGTGAAAAATAATTCTTCTAAAAACACACACAGCTCATTTAGAGTGCTCAAGCTGTTTGTTTAGACGGCAGCGGTATCGGGGTGAATGTTTGGGTAAAACGTACAGCTGAGTAAATTCATTTAACTGAATAAATCCAAACGACTCGAGTCCTTGAAACGACTCAAAAACTACTGAGAAACCTGTTGAGAGATTGATCAGGTGTTTATGATTTAAACATGCAGGAGGCTAAACTGCTAAACTGGAGGCTAGTAGCTTCCATTACATGTTAGCTAAAAAAACTAAAGAAGCACAACTCAGACCCTAAATCTTGAACGATGACAACATTCAGGGAAAACGATCCCTTTATGCAACATTAGTGATTTTACGTCATTTATAATTGTAGAGTTTCATTCATAATAAACAGTTTAACAGATTTAACTGCTAGTTCCATGCTAGCTTGAGAATGTGTGTGTGTGTGTGTTTAGGGTGTGATGTGGAGGTCACGCTGCGTCTCTCTCTCTCTCTCTCTCTCTCCCTCTCTCTCTCCCTCTCTCTTTGCACACTGTAGTGAGGAGAATAAAAACATCAGGACGGAGCAATGAGCTGAATTTTACTCATTTACAACCAGATTTCATTTCTGGCCCCGAGCCGAAATCCTGACGATGCGGAGTCGCAGTCATTTTATTATAGCGGAAATTTCCGGGCACATCTGCTTCCTCTTATACACGACAATGAAAAACACACAGAGGAACGTCATTTTCCATCGAATGAGAAAAACGTGAGAGTGTACCGAGGAGTCGTGTAGCGATCAGGACACGGAGAGAGCATTTTATCGTCCATTTCCTCGTTCATTTCCCCGTCCTCAACAAGGCCTCATCTGTTTCAATGAATCTCCCATCAGCTGCGGCTCACAGCCTTCTCACTTCAGCCTGAAAAAAAACAAAAAAACAACAAAAAAAAACGAAATTGTTCGAGACGGACGACTGAAAAATGGTTTTGGTTTTCGTGGGAAAAATGCAGGGAGAATTCCGCTGTTATCCCACTGCTAAATAAATGTGATGAAACGTCGATGTGCTCTGTTGATGTTGGCTCAAACTGATCCTGTGAGGGAAGAAAAATGCGCCGGGGCGAACGAGTGCAGTAAAGTATGGGAGTGTTTTTAAAAAAATATACTTCCCCGAAATAACTGGAGTGAAGATGATGATGATTTGTGTGTATCCCTGTGCCCTCGGAAAGACAGATCACTTCATCTATTTATCTAAATTCCTGCTCTTATCTCCTCCACATCCGTCTCCATTTCTCCTTCCTGGTCTTCTCTCTCTCTCTCTCTCTCTCTCTCTCTCTCTGTGCTTCAGCAGTTTATGGAAAAAGGTTAGCACAATGTTGTCTTGGTGTTCCACAACGTTCCTACAACATTCCTGATGCATTTTTAGTCATGGGAACGTTAACACTATCCCTGATGTTAGTTGTATTTATTTGGGAATGTTGTCTAAGCAAGAGTTTATAGCAGCGGATGTTTTTTAGCACATCGCCTGCTTGCTTTAGTGCTTCAGCTAGCGTTAAAACAAGGAGCTGTTATTAGCTTAGCATAAATAACTACCAGGAATAATAAGTAACAACTTCTTTGTTTTTGTCCACGTAATAATTTTACTCCGATTTCACAAGAAACTTGCAGTTAAAAAGCTCAAACTCCGCCCCTCACACTAACCTCACACGGTACCCTAATCTTTAACCACACGTCTCATTTCGGTTTAATAACAGTATATATTCTTTCAAATGTGGGGAAATTATTGGCACCCCTGGAGAACAATTTAAAATGAATGCAAAAAAAGAAATTTTCGTTCTTAAGATAAAAATTCTTTCTTTTTTTGTTGAACAGACTTTACAGAAATGACATCAGAACATCTGTATGTTTAAGATTAGAATATTGCTCACTGAATGTGTTTTGTTTATTATTATTATTATTATTATTATTATTATTATTATTATTATTAGATGTGTCATGTATCTGTGTGTGTGTGTGTGTGTGTGTGTGTGTTGCCGTAAATCTGCACGGTGGAGGCGAGTGTGTTAACAGTAGAGCTGCTGCTTGGCGTCTCGGCTGATAATCGAAGACTTCCTGCTGCTCGTTTGTGGAAATTAATGGCGCTTGAGGTGGAAAGTTATTGTGATGTTTTTCTTTCATGGAGGGAAAAATCCATACGTGGACGAGGAGCTCAGGCCTGCGGCTCGATAAACAAGAGGGACAGAACCGGTCTGCCCCAGCGGGGAGGACGCAGAGGCAATATTCTGCTCTCGTTAGTGCCCTTATTGATACCGGCATCTGCGCTTAAAGGACAAACACAACACCATTAGCAGAGTTTTATTTCAGCTCAAAAAATCTCTAACACATCGATAACAGAAATCTGTCCGATGAGGATCTTTTTTTTTTTTTTCTTTGCTGCCAGTTTCCAAGTGAAAGATCTGGTTACTGTAAAACCTTCAGCTGAAAATAAATTAAATAAAAGAAATAATAAAAGAAATTAAATAAAAGAAATAATAAAAGAAATTAAATAAAAGAAATCAGTGGTAGAAATTCTGCTTCCTCTTTTCTGGCTCATGCTTTATGATCTGTTTGTACAGAGCTGATATTTAAAGCTTAAAGGAAGCTAAATAGCGTCAAGTTATTTCCAATCACACAGACTTTAAATTAATAAATAAATGAATTAATTAATTAATAAACTTTCCAGTATGTATATTTAGCCAGTTTTAAACAAACACAGACATATTTGAGTTTTTTTGCCTTTCCAAAAGTTTTTTTTTCCTTTTTCTCGTTTTAAATACTTGCCAATTGACTACGATTCCCATCAGCCACTGCACCTCACGTGATCACGTCACATGACTGACTGCACCTGATTCACGTTTTGGTTTAATGAGCCCTTGTATGTAAGTCACATAAAGCACACGCTGCATTTCGCTTGTCTTCTGTTTTGTTTTACGTGACGTTCCTCAGCTGCAGGAGAGAAGGTCCACTTTTAAAATAATCAGAAACAGGGCAGAACTCTTTCGAGCACATCTCACTCCGAATAAATATCGAGCTCATTAGCATCATCTCTAGTAAATCATTTTATTTATTTATAGCAAATAATTTTCTAGTATATTATCTACTAATACATTTCTAAACACAAATTCTAATAAGTGATTATATTTACTCTGTGTATAATAATTTTATAGGGTCTTTAGGAAACGAAAATATGGTTCTTCCTTGGAGTCACTTTAAAGAACCTCTTCTGCCACCTTTATCTCTAAATCTGCTTGAGCCACGGGTGTTTGACTGACGGGTGTTTGACTGACGGGTGTATGACGGACGGGTGTATGACGGACGGGTGTTTGACTGACGGGTGTTTGACGGGTGTTTGACTGACGGGTGTTTGACTGACGGGTGTTTGACTGACGGGTGTTTGACGGACGGATGTTTGACGGACGGGTGTTTGACGGGTGTTTGATTGACAGGTGTATGACGGGTGTATGACGGGTGTTTGACGGACGGGTGTTTGACGGACGGGTGTTTGACGGACGGATGTTTGACTGACGGGTGTATGACGGGTGTTTGATTGACGGGTGTATGACGGACGGGTGTTTGACTGACGGGTGTTTGACTGACGGGTGTATGACGGGTGTTTGATTGACAGGTGTATGACGGGTGTTTGACGGACGGGTGTTTGACGGACAGGTGTTTGACGGACGGGTGTTTGACTGACGGGTGTATGACGGGTGTTTGACTGACGGGTGTTTGACTGACGGGTGTTTGATTGACAGGTGTATGACGGGTGTTTGACGGACGGGTGTTTGACTGACGGGTGTTTGATTGACAGGTGTATGACGGGTGTTTGACGGACGGGTGTTTGATGTTTTGAAGTCCACACTCGCGAACATCGTTGCATCGTTGTGTTTAAATGATCAGCGCATGGCTTTAAATCCCGCTGAATCGTCAGAGCTGATGATTAATAAACGTGGAGCTCACGTGCAGGGCTTTAAATTCATAAATCCCCAGACGAATGGTTTCAGACTCCATGATGAAGATCCTGTCGTCTCCTTGCGCTTTTATTTAGAAAGTCTTAATAACCCAGTTTTCCTCTGCGCTGGTTAATTTACGCTGAAGACCGAAGCTCTGACGTTGTTCGAATCGTCTGAAGCTTTTTATCCCGTAAGTCGTGACTCCGCTTCATTCCCACTGCTCAGAAACTCCTGAAGTTAAAGTCCAGCTGTTTATTTAAGAATGACATAATGTTCTGCTTCCTCGCTTCACTTTTCCTGGGTGAAGAAAGAAGCTGTATGTCGGTGAGTTTTGTGCATCGCATATTTTACAGCATGGTTCTGCTGCTCTGATGCATAAAACATGTCCAGGGTTTAGATTCAGTTACAGAAACTCGACTGCTTTATACAATAAACCCTCCTACAGGGAAGAGCAGCAACAACCGCCTCTATTTCATCAGGCTTCAGGAGATCATTAGAAAGTGTGTTCTGATTGGACGAAAGCAGTACGGTGTGTTCTGATTGGCTGAGAGCAGTACGGTGTGTTCTGATTGGACGAGAGCAGTACGGTGTGTTCTGATTGGACGAGAGCAGTACGGTGTGTTCTGATTGGACGAGAGCAGTACGGTGTGTTCTGATTGGCTGAGAGCAGTACGGTGTGTTCTGATTGGACGAGAGCAGTAAGGTGTGTTCTGATTGGCTGAGAGCAGTACGGTATGTGTTCTGATTGGTTGTAGTGCTGTTATAAGGAGTGAATAGAGATTAGATACAGTTTATGAACAGTAATAAGGCAGTTATTAATGCAGGTGGAGGTAAAGCGCAGCTGCACCTGAGGAGGTGACGTTCTCCGAGCCTGTGTGAGATCTCGTCTTTGTGCTGCTGCTGTGTTCATCATCTCATTAAAGTCATCAGGGTTTAAATGACACGTTTCTGCTCGTGTTTCTGTCCAAAACATGGAAAAAACATCGCCGTGCCGTCGCCTCGTCTCGTACCTGAGCAGCGTCTCGAGCCTTTAATTGCTTTGCGACTTCGTCTCAGCAACGAGAAACCAATTAAAGAACGCGAGCGCAGCCCGAGAGGAGAGCGTTGTGTTTCTCTATATTTAGCATCTCGGTGATAAATGAAAAGGCGGCGAGGAACAAGAGAACGCCGCGGATATAAATAAGATGTAAATAAGAGTGCAGTGATTCTGATTCACTCACAGACACAAACACAGGAATCATAAAAACACTGCGTCATTATAAAGAACGTTTACAAACCTACAGCTGTGTGTGTGAGTAAAAGTGACATTAATCCAGATTAGATCAGCTTTTGCTGCAATAAAATGATTCGTTAAACTAAATGAAGTGAATCAATTTACAAGAACAAATCATTCAAAAATATTTCACTTTATCTACATATGAGATACTTCAAGTTATAACCTGTGACCTCACTTCCTCCCATTACCTTCTCATTTTGTATTCCGTTAGGCCACGCCCACATCCTCAGCTTTTGAACAGTTAAACAAAAATAAAATATGTAAAATGTTTAACATTTTATGTTTCATTCATCTATTTTCTATTTCTTGAATGACTGACAGAATAGTGACCAAGAAAATACTTACGTTTACTTATGTTTACGTTTGCACTACGAGGCTAATATAGCTAACAATTAAGAGAAGCTACCAGTAGCTACCAGTATAGCGTCGTCACACGACATCACAGAGCTAGAACCAGTCTTAACTAATATGTATTTAGGGGGCGTGGTCTAAAGTCTGAAGGCGGAGTTATATGTTAGAAGAGCTCAGATGAAGTTTACACTGAATTCGCGATTTTTTTTTTTTATTATCGGCGTCATGTTGTTATTTTGTGCAACTGTTTTTGTACATCGTGTGACCTCGGCTCTGCTCGGATCAATCTCAGAATCTTATAAGTTCATTCGCTGGTTACAAGGAAAATTCTGTATAAATCCTACAAACAGTCACCCACACGTGAAAACATAACGTCACCTGATGACGGAGGCGTAACAAGTGAACTTCATTAATACGTCATCAACGTCATGGCGTCTCTTCGTCTCCTTCTGCCTGAGATGGAATAAAAGTCGTAGGGGAAAGTGCTTGGGCCCCTCACACATACCTATAGGGTTTAAAGTATAGTGGCTTTAAAAATTATTCTGAAGCACAGAAGTAAAGGAAAAGAAAGAAAGTTGTACAATGAACAAATAAGATTGTAATAATTAATATTATTAATATTATTCAAATATTATATATAAATGTTAAAGACAATGGAAAAAAAACAACACGCTACAAGTGACCTGAAAATCCCTCATCTTTACCTCATTCACACTTCCTTCTTTTCATTCGTGTGTTTTTTTTTCTTTGCCAGATCCCACACCAGGATAAAGGTCAAAGGTCAGCCTCTCATCCCTTCAGCTCTGTTGTGATTTATGGGGTCAGATTTGGGTGGCGGGCCACAAAGCGGTCACATGATTAATCCTCCGGCGCTGAAGTCCGAGCTGGAATGTGGTGTTAGATGTCCGGAGGTCAGGCACGTGTTTATCGTGTCCTCTTCATGCCTGTTGCTGCAAAAGTCTTCAATTAGCGGCGCAGACTCAAAGGAAAACAGCTTTAATCCCTCGCTGCTCCTCCCGTTTCAACTGTAACCACAAAGCTAAATATTTCTTTAACCAGACCAGCAATCTGAGCTTTAAAAAGATCCTGATAGAATCAGAACGATTTTAAAAACAGGGACAGATCCAGTGTCTGAATCTCCTGTTCTGTATTAAATGCATTTAGCTGCTAAATTTAAACATTGCAATTCTCCGGAGTCAGCGCAGGAAAGCCTCATGGACGGGTGTAAAAAAAAAAAAAAAAAAAGTGTGTTCCTGAGTCAAATTATTTTCTCAGTTTTTTTTCTTACGCAATAAAAATAGCAAGAAATTTTCCAGCCTAAATTTACCTTTTTAACCAATAAAAATCCCTTAGCTATTCATTCATTCATTCATTCATTCATCCACTTATTAGTTTGTTTGTAGTTACACTAGAACGTACATTTAAAAACATATATACCGGTAGCTGGAGCTCGCTGGCAGGTGAACTCTTCAGGTGTTCTACCGACCTGGACCAGAAAGGGGCATTGTTCTCATTTCAGTGGCACTAAACGCTATTAATTACGATGCAGGACCAGTTTTGACCACAAGGGGCAGCTGATTCTTCAGAACTGAGCAGCAGCGAGCGCCGATAGCTGAATGCCATCACAGACTGAACCATAGTAAAGAGAATATTAAGTTTTTTTCAGCTAAACTGCTGCTTGGTTTTGTGTTTGGATTAAATTCTGGGTGAAACCATGTGCCAGACTGAATAAATGTAAAAACGAAAAGCACTGCATCTTTAACACCTCGTCTGTAAAAGTCTCCGGCTTCCAGCTGTCGCTCTCAGCTATGGACCATCTCATATATCTTTCTGCCTTTGTTTACTCGACAAGGTCAACAAAAGAATTCTGCTTTCCCATTTCCGCTGTGACGGAGCGCTGTGATGGAGGTAAACATCTGGGAGCGCCGCTGCTTCTTTCCCCTTTTTGAATTTTGTACAAAGCGACAATGTTCTTTTCGGGATTGCTCCAGTGATCTCTGCTACGAACCCCACGGCTGCGAGCCTGCGAACGCTGCTTTTCTTTACATTAACACACAGTCGTGGCGTTTTTCGCTTTCTGTCTGTGATTTAAAGATATTAATTACAAACGTGGAGTAAAATTTTACAGTTTTTGTTGTGTTTTAACACTCATTCTTCAATTCACCCTCAGCAATATGAATTACATTCATAATTAACCATCATTTTAATCGTGTTAGTTACTATAGCTCACATTATATCCAGCAGCGAGTACGAATAGCATTAATGTGGTATTAATGAACCATTAATCGTGTTTATCTGAAATATAAACATAAAAGTCTAATCTCCAAACTGTAAAATCTAATCTGTAAACTGTAAAAAGAATCATAAAGCACTTTGGGACATGCTGTTAGAGGAAAATAATCTTTGGGGTGATATCAGTAACCCTTCTTTGCATGGGGCCACATCACACCATCACACCGTGCCGACGTGGATTATTTTCCTATAACAGCATTCCCTCTTGTGTGTTAATCCTCACTTATTCCAGGCCTGATCCGTAAACCCTGAACTCCACACACTTCCCTCTGAAGGCGCTAGTGAACGCAGCACCGTTACCTGCAGTAACAGCCTCTTTATAACCCGCCTCTCTTATGCACATGTTGGCTGTTGTTTTGTTCTTCTTTCTGCCCCACTCCTCTGTCTCTCTCTCTCTCTCTCTCTCTCTCTGTCTGTCTGCCCCACTCCTCTGTCTCTCTCTCTCTCTCTCTCTCTCTCTCTCTGTCTCTCTCTCTCTCTGTCTGCCCCACTCCTCTGTCTCTCTCTCTCTCTCTGTCTGCCCCACTCCTCTGTCTCTCTCTCTCTCTCTCTCTCTCTCTCTGTCTGCCCCACTCCTCTGTCTCTCTCTCTCTCTGTCTCTCTCTCTCTGTCTGCCCCACTCCTCTGTCTCTCTCTCTCTCTCTCTATCTCTCTCTCTGTCTCTGTCTCTCTCGCTCTCTCTCTCTCTCTCAGTTCATCAGTGCTTTATTGGCATGGATGTTATAAATCACATTGTTGCCAAAGCAACTATTTTTTTAAAAATAAGAACGTATATACACTTATTTAAACATTACAAACATCTTTCTCTCCGTCTCTCTCTCTGTCTCTCACCCCTCTGTCTGTCTCACCCTTTCTCTCTCTCTCTCTCTCTCTCTCTCTCTCTCTCTCTCTCAGTGCTAGTGATTTAAACAGAGGTGACTTGGCACTGGGCCTCTCTGCCACCTCAGCTAATGAGAAAAAAGCCGTTTCCATTTGCAGCGAGGCTCCGTGTGCCAGCGCGAGTGTCTCTCCTCCTTCACCAACAAAATCACTCTCTTTTTCATGCCGCACTGAAAAATTGGAGATGTTTGGTTTAGAGGACGTTCCTATTTCATTCCTGATAACATGAAACCAGCATTTATTAATGACACGTCCGCTCGGAAAACACGAATCTGTGACCTTTTGTGTAGAAATGAGTGTTTATTCTGTCTCTTCTGACAAACCGTGAGTTATTTATCTATTATATTATTTTATTTATTTATTTTCTAAACATGGATGTTGACTCTTTCACTCTGTTTACACAGCACTTTTCAACAAGCTGAAAATCAACTCCATTTGAAAATTACCTTAAAAGAATAAATAAAAACGATCGTAATTGAGGATTTAAGGTTTAATAAAAATATATATTTGTTGCTGATACATTTTCAATTTATTGTATTTTGCAAAATGAAGCAGAATCTGAGGTCTTCACTGAACCTCACACACCCTCACAGCTCCGTCTGAACAACACCCAAACATTCTTTACAAACCCAAACATTCTTTACAACCCAAACATTCTTTACAAACCCAAACATTCTTTACAAACCCAAACATTCTTTACAAACCCAAACATTCTTTACAACCCAAACATTCTTTACAAACCCAAACATTCTTTACAAATCCACACATTTAAACAGTTAGCAGGACAGGAGCCCTGAATCCCACAAACTGTAAAGTCTAATCTCCAAACCGTAATGTCTAATCCCCAAACTGTAAAGTCTAATCTCCAACCTGTAAAGATCATTAGTTTAGCTGACCAAGTAGTGAACACATTTGACAAAATGACTGCACCAATGCTAAGAGGCTAATGTAGCTAACAAGTAAAGGAAGCTTATGGCTAGCAGTTTAGCAGTAAACCTCTCTGAGTGTTTACAGATGGAGCTCATGTCCACACACCGTGTGCAGGGAGAAGATCCTGCAACATGATGATGACTTGTATACGTTATATACAGTACGTATCGTATAAGACTTTTATACGTTACGTACGGTACGTGTCGTATAAGACGTGTATACGTTACATGCGGTACGTGTCATATAAGACTTGTATACGTTACGCACGGTACGTGTCGTATAAGACTTGTATACGTTACGTACGGTACGTGTCGTATGAGACTTGTATACGTTACGTACGATACGTGTCGTATAAGAC
>CM074940.1:372607-384806 GCA_037576815.1 Pangasius larnaudii | reverse complement strand
ATTGACTCGCAATTTCAAAATCCGATGTCCTTATTTGTTCTCTGTGTAACTGCTGTTCCTGCTGCTTTCTGGTTGTCCTGCAGCTCTTTCTGAGCGACCCTGTGTGTGTGTGTGTGTGTGTGTGTGTGTGTGTGTGAGAGAGAGAGAGAGAGAGAGAGAGAGAGGGAGAGAGGAAGAGGATGGTGAGAGAATGACTTCATCACAGGAACTAACTGGTCTCTCAGACGCTCCACGGCATTAAATGTGAAATCTAAACTGTTAAACGTGTTAAACGTGTTAAACGTGTGGTTCAGTAATAAACGAGTCAGTGGAGTCACTGCTGTGGTGTAAGTGGAATAAAACACTCGAATCTGCTGTTATACTGAAATAATCCACTTCATGTTGATTTAAGATTCCTTCAAGAGCTTTTTTCTAAGAAAGCTGCTTCCTAAATGCTTTACACTCTTAAAAATAGTAGAACGCTTTAGAGTTCTTTAGAGTTCTTTAGGGTTCTTTAGGGTTCTTTAGGGTTCTTTAGAGTTCTTTAGGGTTCTTTAGAGTTCTTTAGGGTTCTACTTTAAAGGTTCTATGTGGTGTACAGCAAAATCCTACAGCACTGTTTTTCTCAGTCAAGTTACCCATCAAACCTTTTTTTAGGAACCTTTGGAGAAGCTTTTTCTAAGTGTGTGTATTAACTGGGCGAGTGTGTGTGTGTGTGTGTGTGTGTGTGTGTGTGTGTGTGTGTGTGTGTGTGTTAACTGGGAACAAACTCCTGATTATTGCTCATTATTTAACATTCAGCTGCTTGAACTTGGTGATCTTTAATTTTTTAAAATTGTATGAATTTTTAAATTACTGGGTGAGTGTGTGGCAGATTCATAGAGAGTTCCTGTACGAGTGCATGTGTGTGTGTGTGTGTGTGTGTGTGTGTGTGTGTGTGTGTGTGTGTGTTAACTGGAGTTTCTACTTTAACACACAATTCTTTATTCCATAAAGTTTACAACCGTGTCGTCACTCCAGTGCAAAACTAAAGCGCGTCTCAGCTGATTAACATGAGACACGTTGTGGACATTTTGTTTTTCATGGTATTTAGTGTAAGCAGTAAACAGCTGTGCTGCGTGAATAAGAGTTTGCGTATGTCTCTGTGTTCTTCTCCGTCAGATGATGATACGCTCTGTTGGGAAGCGTGCAGTCAGGACTTTTCTCTGGACAGCGTTTCTACACTTTATTTTCACCCGAGCTGAACATGTTAAAGACGTTTCAAAGTCCTCTGTCCTGCAGAGAGAGAAACGCGAATGGCAGTGGAACATGTTGCTAGTGTACGAGGAAAAACAGCCTCAAAATCCACCGGAGATAATCGGCAAGGTAAGAACGTTCACCCTCACTGAGAAAACCTCCAGCGATGTTCCACATGTTCAGGACATCCATCTAAAACCCCTTACATTACATCTGTGTGAATAACGTAGTTCTGCTGTTTGTGTTTTGAATCTCTTCTAGCTGAAGAACACTTTCTTCAACAAGAACGCGGCGTTCCGTCTCTCGGGACACGGAGCAGGAGACACCTTCAGCGTGAACGAGTTGGGAGAGGTGCTCGTGCTGAAGAAGCTGGATCGAGAAGCTGTCAGCAGCTACACACTAAAAGCACAAATCATAGACTCTACGAATGGAAGGAAGCTTGAGGAGGACACCGAGTTCACCATACAGGTCCAGGACATTAACGATCACACACCCGTGTTCTCAGGGCCGTACAACGGGTTCGTTAATGAACGAGCAGAAAGAGGTACGAAACTCACCAGCGTCGTTACTGTGCTGATGATCACACTGTAATAACTGCTTAACGTTTCATCATGGAATTACAGTTTATAATATGTACGTAATAAACGTGATGAATGAGCTGTTGCTATAGAAACGAGCACATTAATATAACCCTGTGCTACTGTCAGAGCTGCTGCTGTAGAACACTAATCAACACCTTCTGACCAATCAGAGTGCAGGATTCAGCAGCACTGTGATGTAAAGGAATATAAACAGATGTTGGTGGTGAGACGATGATGATGTATAATGTTGATGTTAGGAACTGTGGTGATGAGGGTGCGTGCGGCGGATAAAGACGACCCGAGCACGCCCAACGGCATCGTCACCTACAAACTGCTGAACGGAACCAACTTCTTCAGGATTTCAGATAAAACGGGTGACTCTGTTACACTCAACACTTTATATATTCATCAGGGGATTGTACTGTGGTAGACAAATAACAATAACTTAACTGTGTGTGTGTGTGTGTGTGTGTGTGTGTGTGTGTGTGTCCTCCAGGTGAAATTTCCACTATTCTCGACACACTGGACCGTGAGGCTCAGAGTGAGTACACGCTGATGGTGCAGGCGTCGGACATGCCCGGGTTAGAGGGGGGACGGTCCGCGAGCACTGTGGTGACCATCAGCATACACGACATTAACGACAACGTGGCCACGTTCTCTAAACGTACGTAAACTGTAACATATATCTCCTGTTTCCTTCTTACAATCCAGCGTCACTGTTTCTTTGCCACTCTGCAGTTTTAGCTTGAAAATATTCCCCTATTGTCTCAAATCACAATCAGCTGCATTTCTGTTGTGTATTTCTTTTTCCACAGAAAGCTACCACTTTGCTGTGAAGGAGAATATGCCAGTAGGGTTCAAGATCGGAACGCTGGACATTAAAGACCGTGACGAGAAACAGAATAAAAAACCCATCTTTACTGTAGACCATTCTCATAAAGACATCTTTGATCTGGAGCTAAATGAAAATAATGATGGAGTTCTCACACTGAAGAAGGTAACGTCCCCTTCATCATGTCCACTGTACGCAGCAGACAAGTGCACAAGTCAACAAGCATTATATCTTTAGTCTTGGCATGAAACTGAGCCAGTCAGCATCATCTAAACGTAAACTCTAGCTTCTAATATTATATTATATTACTTTATTATATCTCAGAAATCCCACTCTGCTGCCTTATGTGTGTCTTTGCTCTAACAGGGACTCGACTATGAGATGAAGAAGAGGTACACGTTTACGGTGACAGTTAAAGAGAATGTTGTCCAACCTCCGGACAATACAAACCTCTGGACGAGTGCACAGATCGACATCACCGTTGAAGATGTGGACGAGCCGCCGGTCTTCACTAAGGCACAATACACATTTAATGTTACCGAAGGTCAGAAAAATATAATCGTGGGATCGGTTTCGGCCAAGGACCCAGACAAAGACAGCTACAGGATACGGTACACACTTCTCCACCGTACAAATAATCATAATCATCCATAAATAATAAGAAACATCATCTTATTAGAAAGGTGTGAAATTAAAAAATTACAAGTGGCAGTAAAATTTAATATATAGTGTGTATATATAGTATATTTATACACACACACACACACACACACACACAATGGGGTCCAATAGTCTGAGAGTGCTAATGAAAATGCTTCTCTTTTCTGTTCTTTTCTAATTTAATACATTTTTCATTACAAATTATATTACAGACAACAACTTGAGTGAAAAGTAGAATCTTTGAAATATTTACATGAATTTCAGACTTTCTTGGTGTTCAGTTCATCCCCTTTTCGCTTTAATGACAGCGTGACTCGAGCTGGCGCAAAATCCACAAGTTTGTGCAAAACCTGATGATCCGTTTTAGATCAAATCCATCAGAGTGTCGTCTGATCTCACGCTTCAGTAGAAGAGATTAGACACGAGGAAAATCTGACCTTCTGTACAAAGCAGTTAATCTGCTCAATATCACACGTTTACTCACATTTAAATATGGAGCTAGAAATAGTGCAGAATCTTCAATAGTAAATATTCAAGATACTGAACTTTTATTTTCTTTGTTTTTGATATTTCAAAATTCTAAAACCTTCTGTTTATTGCGCTCTCGCTGTGTGTATATACAGCATGGAGGTGTGGGGAGTTTTGCTGGGAAAGTAACTGGTCAGAAAATAGAAAACAGACGGCATCATGAGGAAGGAGGATTATCTCTCAGTATCTATCAGTATCAGTATCTAGAAATACTGAAGCAGCCTCTCAAGACATCAGGAAGAAAGTTAAAACTTGGTTGCAGCTGAGTCTTAAAGCAGGACAGTGATCCTAATCAAACCTCCAAAGCTGCAACAAAATGGTTTAAAGCCAGCAGTGTGGTGTGTTCATCACAGAGCCCTGAGCTGAAGCTGAGACTGAGTGAGCAGTTACAGCAGTTCTGTCAGGAGGAAGGAGAGAAGGTGCAGTGATACGGGTTTAATCCGGAGCTCTTTGTGTTTTAGGTACAGCATAAAGGATCCCACCAGCCCGGTGAACATTAACAGTGAGACCGGACAGCTCACGCTGAAGGAAGCACTGGACCGAGAAGTCTATGACGTACACGTGTTCCGCGTCACAGCAGAGGAAGAATCTCCAAGGAGTGCGTCATCCGTTCGATAATTATTCATATATACGCTAATCAGTCGTTCTGATCACCTTCATATGATCTAAACATTGTAAACCGTGTCTCTCTTTTTATCTGAAGAAATTCTCAGACGTAATGTTTGTTTCTACAGAGCTGGACTCTTACGCGATGGTCAGAATAAACGTCCTGGACATCAACGACAACGACCCAGACCTGGCCGGAGGGAGCGACATGTACATCTGCGAGAACGATGCGAGCGGAACGGTGAGGACTTTAAATAACAAACTATTGCTTATGAATAACTACTTCTTCATTTATGTTCTCTGATGTTTGTGTAAGGCGACCCTCAGGGATCAGTACTCAGCACTTTCACGTTCTTCTCTTTATAAAGTATAATATTTAAAACTAAATCAATAATTTCCCTGTTTTTTAATAATAGTTTTATGCAGATGTGTCTCTTCTGTGTATTCTACTTTAAAACTAATCTAACACTTAATGAGGAGGTGAATTAATATACATAATCTAGTATATAATATGATATTTAATGAAATATATGTATATTAAATATACTATGCTAAGTAACTAATAAACTAATACACTTAGTGTTTATTATAAGATTTTACCGTAGTGCTAATATTCAGTGTGTGTATTAAGTTTCAAGCTTAAAGTGCGACAGGAATTAGAACTGAGGAAAAGTGCAGGGACACTTGCCTTGAAATGAAACATGGAGATTATGTAGAAAAATTATACAATTTTCTGACACATTTTTGCAACAAAACAATGCAAAATGTTTTGTTTTAATATTTGTATATATTAATTTTATTATACACAGTTTATTTATTTGTTTATTTATTTGTTTATTTATTATGCTCAGTTTATCTAACAGCTTCCTAACACCCAAGGTTGCAATAATAATAATAATAATAATAATAATAATAATAATAATAATAATAATAATAATAATCCCTGCAGGTTATTGGTCTTATTGGCGCCGTCGACAAGGACGAGAATCCTGGGAAATTTCGTTTCTTTCTCGCAGGAAAGAGTTCAAACTTCTCCCTTCATGACAATCTGAGTGAGTCTCGTTCATTACCTAAAAATATTTCATTACCTAAAAAAATGTTCAATATTACAAATTTTGATTAAAAAATGATTTTGTGGCAGTTTTATGTAACTGTATTATGGAGAAATGAATAAATAAATGACTCAATAAAAACATTAATAAATACATTTCCGTAGTAATTTCTTATGTAAAATGGTGTTGTGATGGTGTGTGTGTGTGTGTGTGTGTGTGTGTGTGAGACAGATAACACAGCCAGCATCATTCTGACTCACGGAGGTTTCAGCACTCAGACATCTGTGGAGAACATTCTGGAAATCGAGATTACAGATGGAGGAAATCCGCCAAGGAAAAGCGTCAGACCTGTTCACCTGCGCGTGTGTGCGTGTGGCAGCGAGAGGCAGATCGAGTACTGCAGGGCCTACAGCAAGACCGGCGTCACTGTGAGCGCCGTCGTCGCCATCCTGCTCTGCATCATCACCATCCTCGGTAATGATAACAATCATAACCATCATCATCATCATCATCATCATCATTTCTGTGTAGCCTAGTGCGTGAGTAACACCTATAACACTCTGTAGCTATACAGCCAATAGGGCGTGTGGTGTGGGACACGCCCACAGTCCATCATGTGACAATTTCAGATCTTAAAGAAACTCCCAGTGGAGTTCAGCTGAAACTCAACACACAACAAGTTTAACATCAACAACCTGAACGTAAAACTGTGACCTGAAGGAGTTTCCACATGAACACTAGCTCCTTAAGCCGAGGGGACAGAGAGAGTTATATTTATTATTTATTATTATACACTGTAATTTATAATGTTCTAAAATTGTTGTGGTGTTTTTTTTTTTTTTTATCAATTTCAGTAACAGTCTGAGAAAATGAGGGTTAGGAGTTAGGGGTTAGAGTTTAGGGGTTAGGGGTTAGGGGTTAGGGTTAGAGTTAGAGTTTAGGGGTTAGGGGTTAGGGTTAGAGTTTAGGGGTTTAGGGTATAGGGGTTAGAGTTAGAGTTTAGGGGTTAGAGTTTAGGGGTTAGGGTATAGGGGTTAGGGTACAGGGGTTAGGGGTTAGGGGTTAGGGGTTAGGGTTAGATTTTAGGGGTTAGAGTTTAGGGGTTAGGGTATAGGGGTTAGGGTTTAGGGGTTAGGGTATAGGGGTTAGGGTTTAGGGGTTTAGAGCAGTATGAAAGCATGATGTAAATGTGGATGTGTTTATTTCTCTCCCCATGGCGAGTGTGACGCTGCGTTAGTGTGTTAGGAGTTAGTGTGTATTTAGTTAGCAGAGCTGATGTAATGGGATGTAATGGGATGTAATGGGATGTAATGGAAGAGTGATGTGACCCTGTTAGGAGGCAGAGGATATTTAGAGAGCGGGATGAAGTTTTTTTCAGAGGATGAAAGCCGGTTTATAAATCTGCTCAGTCTGCCGCAGCTTCTGGTCAGTTTTAAGGAGTGTTTTGTTGTGGCTTCGCTGCTGCGCTGGACGGACGACGCTGAGTTCACCTCCGTAATCTCTCTCCATGTTTCAGCTTTTCAGCTGCTGTGACTTGGCGGATACGCTGCGAAATAATGCTCTCTTATTCTCGCAGACGTGAACACAAAGTGAATACAAAGTGAATACAAAGTGAACACAAAGTGAAAACAAAGAAAATCAGCGTTTACAAAACTTTTGTAAATCTGGCGTAAATTTTTAATTCAGTTTTGTTTACACAAACATTTACACACAACTTTACTCAAAGATTGAGGAATGAGGCTCAATGAGAGCTTACTGATTTATGTATTTCTGTGTGTGTGTGTGTGTGTGTGTGTGTGTGTTAGTGATTGTGATTCTCTTCGTGCTGCGTAAACACTACCAGAAGGAAGTCATTCTCGGAAAACCATTCCGTGAGATTCACGAGCAGCTTGTGGCGTATGATGAGGAAGGAGGAGGAGAAATGGACACGAACATATACGACGTCTCCATCCTGACCTCGGCTCGCTCAGACGCCCGGCTCGGTCCCGATCCAGCTCCTCCTGCCATGTACTCCGTAGTGAAGAAGCCTTCGGCCTGTAAAGGGGACATGGCCGTGATGATCGAGGTGAAAAAGGACGAGGCGGATCACGACCGGGACGGAATTCCCTACGACACGCTGCACATTTACGGCTACGAGGGGACCGAGTCCCTCGCCGGCTCGCTGAGTTCACTCGAGTCGTCTTCGTCCTTCGGATCCGAGCGCGATTACGACTTTCTGAACGACTGGGGGCCGCGATTCAGGACACTCGCTCAGATTTACGGCTCTGAAGTGAACACTTCGTACTGATCCTGGATCCTGGAAACCAAAAACCACCGGAAAAGAAGATAAAAGAAGACGCTTGATTCATTTCATTATTATGATGATTATTATTATTGCATCGTTTGTATTTTGTAATTTCATCTTTATAACAGCATGTGTGATGTATTGTACTTGATTGCTGTTTTAATATTTTTTCAGGATATGAGTATTTGCAGTTTCACAGCTCCTGCTCGGACACTGATCCTAGATCAGCAGAACCCTAAATAATAAACCCTCATCTTAATAAACTAACTCTTCTTATTCACGCTACTTTTAGGATAAAAGTTCCTTCATGTTATTATTTATGTCTGTTAGCATCTCCCTGATTTATTATAATGCTGGGAGTCGGGTTTATACAGTACACAGTATCATACAGGGTTCTAGAGCGGTTCTAGAGCAGTTCTAGAGCGTCCATGTTGTTTATGTGTTAGTTAACAGATCAGGGATTCACATCAAAACTTTATTCATTTTTATATTAACTAAATGCTGTCAGTTAGTGAGACAAAAAGAACACGGCTTGTCGTATTAGCGAGGAATCGCATCGTGTAAAGACGTCAGGAAAATATCGAGACGCCAACCTCCCGACCAATCAGAAGCCAGAATTCTGTTTAACGTCAAAGGTTAACAATCTGTGACGCCAGGAGAGGAGTAGTGTTTTAATGCTTTAGCATTCTGTAGATGCAATATTGTTTATTGTTATTACATTCTATATGAATGAAACACACACACACACATACACACACACACACACACACACACACACACACACTGAGTGGCCGTCTGTTCTGTAACAGTAATATTAGCTGCAGGAAATGGCCGTGGACATGCAGCGCTGAGAGAAACACAGGAAACTGTGTAAAGAGCCGCTGACAGAATTACAGAGCAATCGGAGTTTATTTGACAGAAATCATCAACACAGAGACTGCTGTGTGTGTGTGTGTGTGTGTGTGTGTGTGTGTGTGTGTGTGTGTGTGTATAACTCAAATCTCAAAGGTCCAATACAATACTGCAATACGGAAATGTACAGCAGCTCACACACACACACACACACACACACACACACACAGTGAGTTGAGTTTATATCTCAGTAATACAGACAGATTCCATTTTTAAAATATTACAGAACACAATGTTTTTATTATTCAGTTAATCGATGGCTCCTGAAAGTTTAACAAATTAAAATGTACTAAAAATTATTTAATGGAATTTTACTATCAGTTTGAACTCTGAAGATTTCTACTGAGTAACACTGAGAACAGAAAGAAACCCATTTTTAAAAATTATTATTAGTAGTGGTAGTAGTGGTGTTATGAAGCTTTATAAATTCCTCATAAACACAGCATTTTTTTAAATTTACTTTAAAAACCAACAAAATTAAATGTAATGGATGTTTACTGCGTCTCTGAATAATTTAATAGAAGGGAAAATATGATTCCAGTTTCTATGCAAAAGTAAACATTTTATTTGTCACATTTTATTTTTTAGAATATTTTTTTATTTTTATTGTTGTTTTTGCTTTGCTCTTATTTCATACCGAATTAACGCAATTGTTTGTCTGCTTTAAATAAGAATTAATGTCGACTCACTAAAGAGCTGAAGAGAAAAAGTGGCCCAAAGACGGAGCAAGTCTCTGGAGAGATGTGATGAAGTTTGTTTTTATAATTATTACACATCATTATTCTGCAAAAGCTTAACATCTGAGTTGAAGTCTGAGATTAAAGCCTGACTCTGACTCTGACTCTGACTCTGACTCTGAGATACTGAACGCTGTTAAAGGGTTAAAGTGCAGAAATCATTTTATTTATTCGTTGCTCATTTTATTTATTCTCTGAACCTTCACCTTCACTTCGTCTTCTTCATCAACACAATAAACGGATGCCTTCTCGTTGGCAAACCCCGCCCACTAAATCAGCCACTTCCTGTCAAGAAAGCTCACTTCCTGTTCTCTTATCTGTTAAGTAAAACAGCACATGGGAGCGTTTTCCTGTTTTTCATTCCTGATGGAAAAAAACTCCTAGGATCTTTTTAAAGACGCGAGAAGGTTTCAGCTGTTCATCGTTCGGTTCTTTCTGATCAAAACCTGTGACTCTGTGCCATTATGTGCAGGGACTCACTTACACACTCTCTTATTCCCTTTCTTTTTCTTTTCTTTTTCTTTTCTTTTCTTTTCTTTTCTTTTTCTTTTTTTAAATCCTGGAGTCTGAAACAGAAACCAGAAGAAGACTTTAATACAGAAATATGTGTTTTAACTCTTTTATCCTCTTTTTTTAACAGGTGAATTTACACTCTGAGTGTGTTACTGGCTCACGTGTGTGTGTGTGTGTGTGTGTGTGTGTGTGTGTGTGTGTGTGTGTGTGTGTGTGTGTGTCTCCTACATGACACACAGATCATTTAGAGCACTTCCGGGTTCTTTGCTTTGTCCCTCTTTAAGGGAGAACCTGTAAATGTTCTATGCAGGACCCTACAGCAGAAAGTTTCTCTGTCTGAAACACTTAGAGGAGGAAGAGAATTCTTTATTATTCAAAGAACCTTTAAAGAACCCGTTTCTAAGCGTGTACCGAGTACCACATCGTTTCCTCCTAAAAAGGCTCTACTCAGAACCCTTTGTGATGGGGAGATGACTCTTCTTTAGGGATAGGGTTCTTTACGGGTTCCTCTGAGTGAAGAGAACAGCAGCACACTCCGCTCTGAAGCTGTCAGGAGTCACACTGCAGAACCCGTCCAAGTTCTGTTTAGACCTTTACAACAGACTGGTTCCATATAGAACCCTTTTAGGAGCCTAAGAACCTTTATTCATCCAATTATTAGGAAGAAGATAAGATAAGATTAAGAGTTTGTTCTGCGCATTTCTCTGATTAATACACACACTCTTAGAACAGAGGGTTCTTTAAGGGTTCATTTGATAATTAAGGGTCTTTAACTTCCAAAAAAAGGGTTCTGCTTGGAACACTGATAGGAAAACGGTTTGTTGTAGAACCTTTAAAGGTTCCTGCAGTGTGCGCTGGTTCTCCGTGTGTAAGAGTGCAGTAATGAAGCTGCGAGAGACGGATCTCTGTCATTACTCGGCAGCGTGGAACGTCAGTATCACGTTCTACAGAAAACCCTGGGTTCTGTTTGAACTCATTATTCACACAAAGACAATGGAACAGTGACCTGAGCTGGAATTCCCAATCGGAAACTCGGGCGAGATTCCAACTTAAACCTAGAGGCACTGTTTAAAAAAGACACAAAAGAATGTGGAATAACAGACAAAAGCAAGCGTCGCACCTTTAAAAGCAAAAACATCATTTATTTTAATAAACTTCTGTGAACTTCTCCCTCTATAAGGAAGGAAGTATATTTGTGTGTGTTTACAGTCTGAGCTGTTTTTTATTCAGCGCTTAACTTTTCCCAAAAACGCAAAACTCACTTCCTTTCTTCTGATCGTCTTGTCGTGTCGTTGTGTGGTTCAGAATAAAAGTCCTCCATGTTTTAACATCTTCTGCTACACAACACCAGTGTGTTCAGGTTCACAACAGCTACACATCCTGTATTACATGAACAGAAATGAGTTGTTTTAAAATCACCTTCATGTACTTCAGGCGTTAAGAGCAGGACGTCTGATCGTCCTGAGAAACACCTTCATTAGTGTCTCGCTCCAGAAACTTCTATTAAGTTTAAATAATTTTTAAAAAACACAAATGTGCAGGTTGATTAAAAGTCTAGAATTCACACTGTATACAGATTTTTTTATTCTTCCTGGAAGCTGCGAGTGATAAACCAACACCAACATCACAGACTTAAACAACCTCAAAACTCAGACATCGTCATATGAATGTAAATAATACAAAATAAAACTACACACATTTCACACTTTCCTCTGGAGCGTCCTCGAGGTCTCAAAGCCTGTTCTCTTCTACACAAAGTTTACATTTATAACATCAAAAGAAATTAAATAAATTACACACGGAAACGCAGATAACGCTAAAGGCTCAACCTTTTCCTGAGTAAACTCACAGACACACTCTGATCTGATCAAATACACACTTTAATCTACACACTGATTCATCCAGGAAAATCTCTGGAAAATCTCCAACACACACACACGCGCACACACACACACACACAGACATACACACACACACACACACACACACACACACACACAGACATACACACACACACACACACACAATCATCAAATGGTTAATTTAGCTGCTAATCTACTGTATAAAGAAATCTGCAGTTATATAAATATAGTAAAATCATATATCTTAAAATAAAATATAGAAATAAAAATACACGGCTACTTTAAAGAAAGCAAGAGAGAGAGAAAGAGAGAGAGAGAGAGAGAGAGAGAGAGAGAGAGAAGGAGAGAGAGAGAGAGAGAGAGAGAGAGAGAGAGAGAGAGAGAGAGAGAGAGAGAGAGAGAGAGAGAGAGAGAGAG
>CM074940.1:296748-311972 GCA_037576815.1 Pangasius larnaudii | reverse complement strand
TGTTAAAGTGTCTGTGTGTTACAAAGTCTCTCTGTGTGTTACAAAATGTGTTACAAAGTGTCTGTGTGTGTTACAAAGTGTCTGTGTGTGTTACAAAATGTGTTACAAAGTGTCTGTGTGTGTGTTACAAAATGTCTGTGTGTTACAAAATGTGTTACAAAGTCTCTCTGTGTGTTACAAAATGTGTTATAAAGTGTCTGTGTGTGTTATAAATTGTCTGTGTGTGTTATAAATTGTCTGTGTGTGTTATACAGTTTCAGTGTGCGTTACGCAGTGTTTATATGTAAACGTGTAGATGGGGAGGTGAAAGGCGATAAGGAGGAATGTAAATAAAGACCATGGAGAGAAGTTTAATGTTAGATGTTAGAAGTTAGATGACAATAAACTGTAGCTGTGGACAGAAATAAAGTTACAGACACTGAAATAAATAAAAAGCTGGAGATAAAGACGAAGGTCTGTGAGGAACAAATGAGACAGAAGGTGTAGACGGTGATGTAAAGTCAGAGATGGAGATGAAAATGTAGGAATGAAGGTGGAGATAAGAGCTGGAGATAGAGTTCCAGCTGTGGATGAGAGAGACGGAGAGATGAAGCTGAAGATCGAGCAGGTGGAATAAACTGTAGATGGAGATTGAGATGAATAGATTGAGGAATAAACTGAGATTAAGATGGAATTAGAGATCAGATATGCAGATGTAGATGGAGGAGATATGAACTCTACCTTGAGGGGTGAAGCTGTAGCTGTAAGTAAGTTAGATGTAAGTGAGGTGTAGATGTTCTCAGTTCCTCGGAAGCTCCTGGGTTGTAGATTTCAGCTCCATGTCAGTGTTTATTCCTGAACTGAGTTTCTGTCCCTCAGCCTGCGGCATCTCCAGCACCAGCACTGCTGCTGCTGCTGCTGCTGATGATGATGATGATGTTGTTGTTGTTGTTGTTGTTGTGTTTCCGCTCTGCACAGTGCTCACGCGCGCCGCAGTCCCGGAAAAACTCCTCACCAAACCGGAAACCGGACAAAACCCAAAACACGGCGTGTGTAAACCTTCACCGAGCTGCAGGGAATGTAAAGAGGCCAGAAGGCCGGAGTGTGTGTGTGTGTGTGTGTGTGAGAGAGAGAGAGAGAGAGAGAGAGAGAGAGAGAGAGAGAGAGAGAGCGTGATGCGGGTTGCCAGGTTGCGCGTGTTTCAGATATTTTTTTTTGTTAAACTGAGGGATTAAAAACATCTGATCTGAGGTTTGTTTTAACTTCTGCTGGGCGATTATTTATTCATTTATTCATTTACTCATTTATTCATTTATTTATTTATTTATGTGGATTTTTAAATACAAAATTCTGGGCAGAAAGTAATTTGATAATAATTTTAATTAATAAAACTGATGGACACCAATTTGATCACTTTTATTTTTATTTATTTTCTTTATTTTATATACAACATTTTATCTGTTTAAAAATTAGTTTGTCTGTCTAACAATAATGTTGTTGCATAATTGTAAATAATATTGTTTTCATTACAGTAGACTAGAGTTTATATCATTTCTGTTTGTTTTTTAAATATAATTTCAGTAATGTTTACAATTAGAGTGAAAAAATATAGAAAGTGACTATAAACGCATGAGTGTAATTTCTGTAAAATTATTTTTCTCTTTTTGAAATCACATTCACTCAGTTGTATATTTATATATTATTTGTGGTTTAATTCTGAATTATTATTGAGGTAAACCTTCTGTTTAATCTTATTATAATCTTTATAACTAACTGTAGGCTTTGTTTGTTTGTTTGTTTGTTTGTTTGTTTGTTTATGCAGATGTTTGATCAGATTGATTTAATCTTATTTATTATATTTTCCTTTCTGTTTAAATGCAAAGCTTCTCTGAAAGACATGAGTAACAGCAGCTCTTCTCTGATTAATACATAATTTAAGTTCATTTTAAATTTATTCCAAAATGCATGTAAACACTATATTTATTATTTTTCCTTTTAGACTTTTTTTATAAGACAGTGTGCTTTTCCATCATAAAAATAAAAGCCATCTTCTGATTAAAATTCAGAACGCAAAATTTACCTCATTTTATTTGATCTTGTAGTAGTTTATATTTATTTAATCCTGAAAAAGTTTATTTCCTCCGCAGGAACAAACGCAGGGAGGAAGTAACTTGGCGAGCTTTTGGACCCGGGGGACATCGGACCACCCGCGCTACATGATTGGTCAGAGAGATTTACTGGAGCCAATCCATTTACTCGTTGCTTCCGCATATAATAACTTATTTGCATACAAGGGAGAAACTCTGAATTTGATTGGTCTTTGTGTCGCTGACGTCATAATCGCTGCTCCGATACGCGCTTTGTTGTAGAAAATGGCGGATCGCCCGTTGCTAATGTAAACAGAGTCGGGTTGCCAGATTGGAGTTAAAGATTCCTCACAATAGCGTGTTTAATTATTAATCATTCCAATTTACTGTAAACTAAATAAATAATTAATACGCTGACCAGCTTTAATATTCATATGTTATACATTAAAAACTGTATTTAAACTCCAGTACAGGTTTTAACACAATGTTTATATTTCATAACCGAGTACAGTATAAAATATTACCAGGAAAATTATTTTAAAATATTATAAAAATAATATGCTGTAAATGACACGTTTCACTGTTAGTGTAAAACGTGTTTAATCAGTTTAAAAGGATGTTTCAATTATTAACCAGTTATAAAGTTTTATTCCATCAACAAACTATAAAACAGGATCTTTCTTAGCAGTCTCATTCTGAGCGAAATTTATCCATCCAAAAATTATTCCTAAAAATTAGCGCATGAGTGTTCATGACCTGCTGGTGCACAAGTAAGTAATACACAGTGTGTGTGTGTGTGTGTGTGTGTGTGTGAGACGGTACGATGCTGAGTAACAGCGTGGTGTGATGAAGCAGTCACTCTTCCCATCCTGAAGTTGATTATTTTCCTACAACTGCACAGCCCCATGTGTTTTATTCCTCTTACACCACAGCAACTTACCAACAATCACAATTTTATTTATTTATTAAAGACCATCATCATACTTTTTTTTAATCTGTTTATAGTTATAATTAATGTTGTGGAATGTCAGTGAGAAGGTAGTTCCTGTCCTCACTTACGTTATAGCAGCTATAAACAAGTCACTTGACACTGGAGACTCCTTCCACTGGATAATTGGAATCCGAATTCCACACTGCTGTGGGATCAGAAGGTTTTACTGCATTTGAAAGAAATCTCTCACACAGAATGAAGAGCAGAGAGACGGTGAGTGGAGTCTGGATGTTTTATTGAAGCGGTTTCCTTTTGCTTTATTGGCAGAAAAGCGAGCGACTCTGCAGAACCGTTATACTGCATCAGGAAAAAGGCGTACAGTCACACCGATTTAATACACAGAGAAAGTGTGAAAACCTGTTAATACAGGAACTGGACTCGTTCTGTTTGCTGCTGATGAGGGGAAGTGCTTCAGTTACACATTATACAGCGTATAATAAAAACTCCTGCTCTATCTGACGTGTCTTACACACGGAACTTTCTTATTCATCGAGATCAAGTTACATACAAGGCTCACTGTTTAAAAAAACAAAACAAAAAAAACCCCAAGCCTGATCCTTCTGCACATCCTGAATTCTGATAAAAACACATTCGAAGGCTTCATTTCATCTGACGTACAGCGTTCAGCTTTTCCATAAACTCGCTGAAGAGTTTCAGGTGAATGTGAGGAAACTGAGCTGTACAGCAGAACGGCGCGTCGATCGTCAGCTACACGATAAAATCACGATATTCAGCACAAACCGTTCCGCCGTTTACACTCAGCCCCGATGGAGCCCCAAAGACCGTCACGTTTCTCTAATAATATCGTAAACTGGGATAAAATGTTAGCGGTAATGTGGATGTGTTTATTTACTGACACACAGCTGCAGTGTAACTGGAGTTTATTATAATGCGCTTTTATTGGAAGTGCTTTAACAACTAAACATGTGAATTAGTCCAGACGTGTGCTTGCAAATGCGCAGGAAAGAAAGAAAATCTTACAAATCTCCATCGGATTCTTTTTTTTTCTTTTCTTTTTTTTATACAGCAAATAATAATAATAATAATAATAATAATAATAACCATGCAAAATTAATTAAAAATAAAAAAAGTAGACTCTGCACACCTTGTGGTCTTTTCCCTTAAAGAAACGTAAAAAGAAAAGTACTAGAGAGGGGAATTTTTTTATTCTTATTCTTATTATTTTTTTAATAAGAGAGGATTTGGAAACGAACGCAGCGAGAAAGACGAGTGAAGATAAACAGCGCGAGTGAAGGAATGATGACGATTTCACCAGGTGGAAGAAAAATACTAAAATGAGACACCACCTGGGATGTGTTTGGGACACAACCATGACTGACACACACACACACACACACACACACACACACACACACACACACACACACACACACACACACACACACACACAGAGCACATCTTTGGTTCCAATTTTTTTTTCCTTCTTTTCTTTCCTCTTATTAATCTGTAGATTTCCGGGTCGCTCAGTTTTACGTTCAGGATTCAGACACGATTCTCACGTCCTGAATTTTTTTCGATTCTCACAAATAAATCCAAAAAAAAAAAAAAAGAAATCTGTGTTTAATGTACATGTAAATCAGATATGATACAGGATCAGCAGAGATACATGGAGCTCGTGTGGAATAACGAGGAATGTTTCACATCGACACTCCATGAGCATTTTTACAGATTTTTTTAAAAATATTTTTTTCTATTTATACAAAGCGGAATCGAGACGACGTGTAAATCTGAGAGTCGAAAGAAAAAATGTCAAAAATTGAAATAATTTGAGACGCACAGATGAAATACACCGAGTGGAAATGAGGCTGTGTTTCAATACTGTTCATCGCGCTCCCTCGTCCACTTCCCTAATAATAATAATAATAATAATAATAATAATAATAATAATAATAATAATGAGTCCTTGGTTGCTCTGTTAGTTTTGCTCTTGCATGAAGTTTATCAGCTGAAAATCGAGTCGCTGTTACTGCGGACATGAAGAGTTTACCCAGAATGCACTGCAGCACCAATTAAATTTTTATTTATTTTTAAACAAAATGGCATCAAAAATGTCTCATCAGGTCCAATAAAATCTGTTCAGTATTAAGTGTGTGAGCTGAAATGTTTCTGTACAGTGAAGGAAATAAGTGTGTTCACAATATTCCATAAAATTCCGACTCGGGGCTACTTACTAGATGGAAAGTCGGAATTAAAAAAAAAAAAAAAAAAAAAAAAACCTCGTTATAAAGAAAGCCGCCTGAGAAACATCAGCAGCTTCCACAGTTTCAGTCGATGCAGGAGACTAACGTCAGGATTTAACGTTAAACCTTCCTCTATATTCAAGTCATTGTATAGATGAACAGTAAAGATTAGTGTGTTTCCATAGAAACGCTGACTCCCTGGACAGTTCGGCGTTAATCCGATGCCATGCAGGAAAACCCTGTGAAATGAATCATCCGTTTCACTTCGGCGGATGAGTGCTGGAACTGACGGGGCGAAGACGTGCTCGCTAACGTAATCTAATAATAACAATAATATCATTCTCGGAGTTGGAGTTAAGTGCGTCACAAACAGGGAGACGAGGGTTTTTCTCTTTTAAATGCAGTTTGTGTTCCATTAAAAATAAATTCCAACGTTACGGCTACGATAAAGAGATTCTTCCGGTCTGATTAGCGTCTATTTTCTGAGCCGCTTCACGCGCTGGACGTCAGCGTGCTCGAGTTCGCCGTGTTCCTGATTCTGCAGAGATCATCTGCGATCCGATCACACTGATTAATCAGACGAGTGAGAACCGTTCGGACAGGTGGAGTCGCCGGCGATGTGTGTGAATGATACGCGCGCTCTCTCACACACACACACACACAAACACACACACACAAACACACACACACACACAAACACACACACAAACACACACACAAACACAACAACACACACACAAACACAACAACACACACACAAACACAACAACACACACTGAAAACCTCTCACTCGTGTGATTTAGGGGAAGTGAACAAGGGCATGATAAAGCAGTACTGAAACATACACTGTGTCTTAATAAACGTTTATAGCACAAGTTGATGTCGTGGGACAGACGGATCGAAGCCAGGATGAAAATCTCTAACAGCTGAAATCTGTAAAAAATAATAAATTAGCAGGAAAACAGGGAAGTTTGGACCGACAGCGCTACAGTGCATTTCCTCTACGACAGGCACTTTGGGAGTCGAGGAACAAAATAAAAATAAACAAAAACAAAATAAGCTCCATGTCATGCCAATACTTTAGTCTAAATCTGAAGGATTTCTTCATAAATTTGAACTTTATACAAAAAAAAAAAATGAATGAGACCATAGCAAATACTATTTTGTGCATATTTACAGAATCAGCTACGCAAAAAAGGCATCGGATTAGTGTCATGACGTCAGCGGTGTTACGCGAGAGAAAGCTCTTAATGTCCCGTTTCCATTATATATAAATACACCAGTTCAGCATCGTCGCTACGGTAACGCGCACACACACCGACAGCCTCTCTCTGATTCAACACTCCTCCTTCTCTTCTTCTTTTGTTTCTTTCCTGTTTCCATCATCAGGTAAAGCAGAACGAGAAACAGCAGCATGTTTGCAGGAACAGAAGTGTGTGGAGTTCAACACACACACACACACACACACACACATACACACACACACTGAATGGACGTGCATTGTTTAAACCTCACCAAAAAATTAACAGTAAAGTTTAGAATTGATATTCAAATAAATCTAATCCTCTCCAATTTTACAAACACACACACACACACACACACACACACACTCTCTTGTTTTCATACGCACATGCGCACTCGTACACGCACACACGCACTCGCATACACACTCGCTCGTACACACACACACACACTCGCACATGTACAAACACACCCGCACACACGCAATCGCGCACACACTCAGCACGGGAATTTGGTCATTATATTCATAATATGTTTTATGTTCAGGTTTTCCAGAGAGGGTATGTGTGTGTGTGTGTGTGTGTGTGTGTGTGTGTCTCTCTCTCTCTCTCTCTCTGTGGTGTGTTTACGCCTCGTTCTCCGGCGCTGTGCTGTGATTGGCCGTGACGGTGGAGTCAGATTTGTGCGTCATGCGGTCCAGTTCAGCCTGCACGTCACTCAGAGCCGGCTTCTGCCCTTAGACACAGAGAGAGAGAGAGAGAGAGAGAGAGAGAGAGAGAAAGAGAGAGAGAGAGAGAGAGAGAGAGTGTGTGTGTGTGTGTGAGAGTGAGTGAGAGAGAGAAAGAGAGAGAGTGTGAGAGTGAGTGAGAGAAAGAGAGAGAGAGAGAGAGAGAACAGTAATCTGTAGCATCTGTGAGCTCTCACACACACACGCGCTCTCACACACACACGCGCGCTCTCACACACACACACGCGCTCTCACACACACACGCGCGCTCTCACACACACACGCGAGCTCTCACACACACGCACGCGCTCTCACACACACGCGCGCACGCGCTCTCACACACACACACACACACACACACACACACACACACACACACACACACACACACACAGTAGAAGGTGACAGAACGGCAGCTCCAGATTTCCACGCTGCTCAGGATTCCAGCAGATGTGCAGCGCAGATCTGAAGGTATTTACCGTAAACCTCTGTGTATACGTGCACTCCGGCGTGCATCACGACTGGCTCTGAAACACGAGTTACATCAGCGCCTGTGTGCTGTGTGCTGTCTAAAACGTCACACTCACGTCTAACACGGTTCAGGTGTTTTCCTGACGTGTGTCAGCAGCGAACGTGGTGTGTGTGACGCGCTTGTGCGGTCAGACAGCAGGACGAGCCGCGATGACGTCAATTCGTTATTTTAATCGTTTAAGTCAAAACTACCATTAAACATAACGCTGCCATGAAATACATTTATTACACTGAAAACGATTAAAATAACATTAATAACAGGACAGAGTTCCACTTATAAATCCTGATCTCAGTTTATTACATACAGTGCGATTATACTGCCTTCATGCCGTTAATAAATAACTGTATTAGAGTTTAATGCTGTATGTGTGTGTGTGCGCTCTCTCTTCAGCGCATCGCATCACGCCTGCGCGATCCTGTAACACTGCGCCACGACCCGGACGCAATCCCATAATTCTGTTCTGTAAATGATGACCACAAACATGGCCTATAGTCAGAAGTGGTTGCCGGGGTAACAGTAATGGGCGTGGTCTGGAAATCAGTTGTGAACATCAGGTTCGCTCTGTGTGTGTGTGTGTGTGTGTGTGTGTGTGTGTGTGTGTGTATACCTGTTTTCTTGGCTGATCCCTGCACTGCTGTTCCTGCTGTTCCCGGACTTCCAGGAGCTCCGGTCTTTTTACTCAACAGACTGTTAAAGAAGTTCGCCAAAACACCCTCGTTTGCAGCAGCACCTGAATCACACGCACACACACACACACACACACACACACACACATGTACGCACACACACACACACACACACACACACAAGTCAAACAGGGACATAATGAGCAGCAGACGGATAAATTCAAATATTTATAATATATTTTTTGTTAATCCATTTATTTCTGTAAAGCTGCTTTGTGACATTGTCCATTGTTAAAAGCGCTATACAAATAAAACTGCATTGAATTGATGGATAGACAGATAGATAGACAGATAGATAGAGAGATAGATAGAATCATGAGGAAAAGCAATAATAAAAGTAATTAAAAACAGAAGAAATCGTACAAGATAATTTACGGAAAAATGTCAGTAATCACTTCTACGCTTCTACTTCACTTACGTGTTGTTTTTGTCTTTTTAACTGTATGATAAACTTTTCCCCGAACTCCTAAACCCGCATCCTGTTACCTTCACACTTCCTGTCGAATACACGTTCATCCTCACTTTAATACTTACACGAGTGTGTCCCTGATACACACACGAACCCTGTTACAAACGCACACTCGTGTGACATAGGGGACACACGCACGCACACACACACACACGCACACGCAGTCCATTAGTGTGTGTGTAAGCAGTGCTAAACAGCTAAAAGCCAGCAGACGGCTCACCTTTCATGTTGGGGTCGGGTTTCTTTACGGTCGTCATGGGAGACACACTCGCCACGTTGGTGGGTCCGGTGCGTACAGTGGGCCGAGGTGAACCAGACGCTGTCCGCGCAGGAGATTCCTAACACACACACACACACACACACACACACACACACACACACACACACACACAGTTTTGATATTTGTAACTGAAACCCCAGTTTAAACGTTATGATAGTTAACATCAGTTAGTTTAACACTCAGGACCGCAGACCATCATAACACACCTGCTATAAACACTTAATTACGCTAATTAACACAAACAAATATAGAATAATGAAACACCTTATTTTATTTTAACGATTATAATCCTGCAGTAAGTCAGTTACAGATCTAAAATGATTCATTCTCCTGGTGCTGCGTGCGAAGACCACAAGGTCAACGCGAAATCAAAACTCAAACGCATCCTTCTTCCAAAATATCACGCAACCGAGTGGGCGGGGCTTGGGTTTTATTCCTCAGGATTTGATTGGATTAGGAAACACGATATATTTTTGCTGATTTTTCCACCTGCGACACTCACAGTGCCGTGCAGCGGAGAGTCAGAACGTGAGATTAGAGTCACTGCACCGCAATGTAGGGAAAAATATACATTATATTATATATTACAGAAATAAAGATCGTCTATGACGAGGTAAAGAAGTTCAGTTTAGGTTTCAGGTTGTCTTTAAGGATCACGTGCAGTGTTTAGTCTGTTTGAATGGAACCCTGGTGTGTTTTCTCTTCGGCGCGGTGTGTGTACGTTTGTGTAAGTGTGCGAGTGTGTGTGTGTGTCGGTAAGACCACAGCAATCGGATCTCGGTGAGGTCCAGCAGAACTCTAGCGCTGTTCGATGGCAATGCAGTGAGAAAGCGATTCGATTCTGAATCGACCCACGGCGTTTTCGGTTGCGCCTGATGATTTTCTGCAGCTGTGGGTCGATAAACCGGGCGGAAGGATAAAGCTACAGTGCTGCGGAAATGTGACGTGTTCTGGAGACTGAGACTGAAACAACAGAAACAGTAAATAAACGATGGACGCGATACACGAAATGCTTTAAAGGAAACATTTCTATAATTATCCAGTAACACACTGAGTGCGGCTCCGTGTCCTAATAGGTGTGAAAGAGCCGTAAGATTTGCTTAGTGTTTTTTAAATGTATGAAATGGACAGAATGTGCAAACAGGAAGTGATGTCACTTACTGCTGCTCGTGATGGAGTGGCCGGCTGCTTGGCTAACAGAGACTGCGGGATTAAAAACAACACACATTATTAAACACACACACGAGCTAACATTTACGTGACGGATTGAACGTGATTCCTGACGGGATTTCACCCGAACCTGATCACAGAGAGTGTAATTTTTACAGGTGCTTTACAAACCTGCTGCTTCATGAGGAAGACCTGCTCATCTTCAGCGTTTATCTCTTTATCGTGTACTAACTGGAAATAAACAACACACACACACGGAAAGCCAGTTCAGGGATTTTAATAATGAAAGTAGATACCTATTTTTACCTGAGATTTTATAACATCACAGTGTGGTGTGTGTGGTGTGTGTGTGTGGTGTGTGGTGTGTGTGGTGTGTGTGTGTGTGTGTGTGTGTGTGTGTGTGTGTGTGTGTATGAGACTCTCACCTTGCGCACTGGCGGCTTGATGATGAAATCCTCAAACGGATCTTCCGGCCGGACGGTCGTGAAGTTTTCGTGTAAGATGGAGATTTTCTTCTCGTTGTCCCACCCGGACGGACTGCCAACAATTCAATTTCACCAAAACTCAATCAACAGCTTCCACTATTTTATACATTTATTCTAAAATAACTGACTTTCTCAGTACAGTAAATCTGACATGGGGGCGGAGCTACACATGACGTCAATCATGTCCGATATGCAAATATTTTGTAACCAGAACCTTTACGCTGGAGAACCCGTGTTCTGATGTGGCTCTCGCTAGTGATGGTGGTTGTCATGGTAACAGTGAACGTACACGGAGACTTGTGTGATCGTAAGGTTGTGGGTTCAAAGCCCCCTTAAGCTTAATGTAAATGTTCACTAGCAGTTATTCTGATTGACTCACAGTGCTGTGTGTGTGTGTGTGTGTGTGTGTGTGTGTGTGTGTGTGTGGTGTCTCACATGAACACGGCGTCTTTCTCCACCACTAAGGCCGGTGTGGTGAAGTGGAAGTCGTACAGTTTGTGCACCATGTACTTGTACAGAAGGTCCAGGTTCTTCTCCTCTTTTACAGATGTGTAGATCAGAGCAGCTCCATCTAAGAGACACTGTTAAGGAAAACACTCGCGCACACACACTCGCGCGCACACACTCGCACGCACACACACTCGCACGCACACACACTCGCACGCACACACACTCGCACATACACTCGCACTCGCGCGCGCACACTCGCACTCGAATCTGCTCCTGATTAGTGGAGACAGAGGAGGGATTTTCTCAGTGTTTGTTCCACTCATCAGCTTCAACACCAGCAATGAAGAACCTGAGAACAGGTAAATTACCCCGAAGTGTTCATTGTCCTATTCAGATATAAGAGGAAAGAAAGGCCCAGAATTCATTGCGGTGTCGTGGAGAGCGCCGCAGGATTGAGTCCTAAAACCCAGAAATGCGTTCGTGCTTTAGCACTTCCTGTTCCATCGTCACAAAGTCAAAGGGTTTTTGGTTAAATGCCTGAAATGCGGTCTGTGGTTAACACAGGATCGAGATATTTTCACATTTTATTCTACAACATAAAATACATCGTTAACACCCCACTCGTGATTTTTTTAAGCTTTTACGACGCAGTGGAACCTCAGCAGGGAACAGGCTTTTAAATAAAGACTGACAGACTGGAGGAAGTTTAGTGTGATGACGCTGAAGTCATGTGACCGTGGTTTAGTTTGTTTACAGCCTTCAGCTTTTTACTTCTGCTGACTGCATTCAGGCTTCAAAATTCATAAACGCTGTGTTCATTTGTGACGATTATCCTGATGAACACAGCGAGTAAGAATCATAAACTTCTGCAGAGATTCATTTCTGCAATAATCCAAAAGTCAAAGGAAAAATCCTACTGGCTTTTGTTGAGGGAAGCAGGTGCAAAAACACGACAAAACACGTCACACCTGCAGCGCTCCATTTGCTCATTCGGTAAAATGAGAGCGTAAAATGAAGGTTTTAAAAGTTACTCAAATTTTTTTTATTAAAGTTCATATTTTTATCAGTAGAAGGAGTTGATTAGATTAAACACAGGGGCATCAGGAACATCTAATAAACATGTTCTGTTTTTATTCTCTGCTCCTTCTGAACGTTCTGGTTTTTAAATGTTTTCTAAAGAGAGAGTGTGAAGCGTCTGTGTGTGTGTGTGTGTGTGTGTGTGTGTGTGTGTGTGTGTGTGTGTGTGTGTGTGTGTGTTCTCTCCGCACTAACACTAACACACAGCTAGTTTATACCCAGGCTGAGCGTGAA
The DNA here is from genome assembly GCA_037576815.1 of Pangasius larnaudii. Lineage (NCBI taxonomy): Eukaryota > Metazoa > Chordata > Actinopteri > Siluriformes > Pangasiidae > Pangasius > Pangasius larnaudii. The sequence goes on along the minus strand of CM074940.1, from coordinate 299,362 downwards.
GGATACACTGCAGGCAGAATCTCCTGAGGTGCAACTGAATAAAGTCAAAATGCTCCTCTTTGTAGTCGTGATCTTTCTCCAACACAGTGACAGCATCACACTACACACACACACACACACACACACACACACACACACAGAGAGAGAGAGAGAGAGAGAGAGAGAGAGAGAGAGAGAGAGAGAGAGAGAGAGAGAGAGAGAGGGAAGTCATTAGATCATCATGAGATTCGCTCATAAAATGACTAAAAATAAATATACTACTTTTATTCATCCTCACCGCTCCATCTGAAAGAACATAAACAAACAAAATGACAGATAATAAATAAATATAGAGAAAGAAATAAACAAATATTCTTTAGAAAAGAAAGAAAAATAGAAGTGCAATCAGAAATCTACACATATAAATAAAAATTCACAAATATTTAATACTTTAATAGTTGATGAATTATATGTCTCAGAATTTGTCAAATGTGCAGACTGTAATGTTCGTCATTTTTAAAAAGGTGTTTTTCTGGTTCTGAAACTCGCTCCACTCTATTTTACAGGAATGCGTGATTTAAATCTTTCGTTGACGCTCAGCTCTCAGTGTGAACTGCAATCTTCTTCACCGATCTTCTCCTGATGGCCAACGCCTGGTACTGACTGCAGGGGTGCGCTAACTTTCAGTCGGCAAGCACGCAGTGAGCTGTTCAGAGCCGCGAGGCAAACGTCACACTGACGGAGCATGTGAGAGAGAGATGGTGGATCTGCAGCTCCATCGCTAAAGGCTACGCAAACCGAACAGAGGCTTTCAAACGCTGAAAACTGCTCAGAGGCGTAACGCAGAGAACATCTCTCCGTCAGGGCGAGCGAGCGCCTCTCCGTCAGGGCGAAAGCCTCTCCGTCAGGGCGAGCGAGCGCCTCTCCGTCAGGGCGAAAGCCTCTCCGTCAGGGCGAGCGAGCGCCTCTCCGTCAGGGCGAGCGAGCGCCTCTCCGTCAGGGCGAGCGAGCGCCTCTCCGTCAGGGCGAGCGTCCGGCGGTCAGCGAGAACGAGTCCCCGTCAGGGTCAGTGTGTGGGTGTGTATGAGTCAGTGTGCATGAGTGGATATCAGCGCAGGTTGCTGAAGGAAGGACGTTCTAACGTTCGTACCTTAGTGCAGACGACCAGCACAGGGATTCCCAGGTTGTGTGTGAGGACGTTTTCTCCCAGCGGCAGCACCACGGACTCATCATCTGCTCCTGCAGGAGCGCTTCGTCTCTGAGGGGAGGACGGAGTCGCATCCTCGGGCTCCACGTACTCCTGAAACGCCCTCACCACTACACACACAACGAGAGAGAGAGAGAGGGGCAGAGGGGAAAGAGAGAGGCAGAGAGAGGGAATAAAGAGAGAGAAAAGAGAGAAAGAGGCAGAGGGAAAAGAGAGAGGCAGAGAGAGAGAAAAGAGAGAGACGGAGAGAATAGAGAGGCAGAGGGAAAAGAGAGAAGCAGAGAGAAAAGAGAGAGACGGAGAGAATAGAGAGGCAGAGGGAAAAGAGAGAGGCAGAAAGAGAGAATAGAGAGAGGCAGAAAGAGAGAATAGAGAGAGGCAGAGGGGAAAGAGAGAGGCAGAGAGAGAGAATAGAGAGAAGGAGAGAGAATAGAGAGAGGCAGAGGGAGAGAGAGAGACAGAGGGGAAAGAGAGAGGCAGAGAGAGAGAATAGAGAGAGGCAGAGGGAGAGAGAGAGACAGAGGGAAAGAGAGAGGCAGAGGGAAAGAGAGAGGCAGAGGGAAAGAGAGAGGCAGAGGGGAAAGAGAGAGGCAGAGGGGAAAGAGAGAGGCAGAGAGAGAGAATAGAGAGAAGGAGAGAGAATAGAGAGGCAGAGGGGAAAGAGAGAGGCAGAGAGAGAGAATAGAGAGAAGGAGAGAGAATAGAGAGAGGCAGAGGGAAAGAGAGAGGCAGAGGGGAAAGAGAGAGGTAGAGAGAAAGAGAGAGGCAGAGGGGAAAGAGAGAGACAGAGGGAAAGAGAGAGGCAGAGAGAGAGAGGCAGAACACAGAGGGTTAGATGAAGTCATACAGTCAAGTGAAAACTGTTGCACCACAAAACCTGATCGCATTATTACGGCTCTGATGTTTATACCACAAACTCCATCGCAGCTCAGTTCACAAAATAAATGAGGAATTACTAAAGCGTGTATTTTTATACGGTGGTTAATACTTTAGTGATATCTGACTCTGTTCTAGTCCACATTAGTCACTTGACCTAATTACACACTGTTAAAACTCTAGTAATTGAAATAATAGACTTTGTAACCGTGATTTTTCACACACGCCTGAGCAGGAAGTCTGCTGCAATTCCAGGAGAGACGTCTCACGCAGCTACAGCCGACTCATGACCAGCTTCCGGTATTTTTTCCCACCATAAACTTTGCTTTGTCTTCGCACTGAAGACATTTGGGGTTGAGATGAATGAAAAGATGAATATGAGACGATCAGATTTTTCCGCTTTCATTTCCCGATATTTACATCTAGACGTGTTCAACAACATGACACCTTCTGTTTGAACCCACACATTCACAAGTGATCAAAAATACTGGAACATGTGACTGACAGGTGTTTCTTGTTGCCCAGGTGAGTCCTGTTAGATTGATTGTTTAA
>CM074940.1:280179-290478 GCA_037576815.1 Pangasius larnaudii | reverse complement strand
CCCATAGTGCATCCTGGTGCCATCTCTTCCCCAGGTAAGTGACACACACACACACACACACACACACACACACACACCCGGCCGTCCACATGATGTAAAAGTAAACGTGATTCATTAGACCAGCCTCCGTCTTCCACTGCTCCATGGTCCAGTTCTGATGCTCACATGTCCATTGTAGGAGCTTCACCGGTTCACCGGTTGTCCTTCCTTGGACCACTTTTGGTAGGTTTGGCCCTCGTCAAAGTCACTCAGATCCTTACACTTGCCCATTTTTCCTGCTTCCGACACATCAACATTGAGAACCGGCTGTTCAGCTGATGAGTAATAATCCCACTGCTTTACAGGAGCCACGGTAACGAGATAATCAGCGTTATTCACGTCACCACTCGGTGGTTTTAATGATATGGCTGATCGCTGTATAATAACTACAGCTGGATTTCAGTAAAGCTGCTTTGTGACATTTTCCATTTTTAAAAAGCTGTACAAAATATATTTAATAATTAATTTACAGTATGAGTGCGTGTGTAAAGTACATTAAGAGAAAAAGTACATAAAGTAACATAAATATATTACATTCAGTGTTTGTAATGTTTTAGATGGAGTATATGGGTCTTAGCTTGCTAACCGTAGAGCTTTAAAGGTTCCTCAGAGGACTCGCTGAAAAAACAGTAAGATTTCTTTATTCAAGCTTTTCTTCTGAGTGAGTCTCTGTGTCTCCCTTTGTCTTGTACTATTTCTATCTATCTTTGCTGTCCTTTTTTTCTGCTTTTCACTCCTTTTTCTTCTCTCTCTCTCTCTCTCTCTCTCACTCTCTCTTTCCAGATAAAGGCTCTACAGGGTGAAAGTTTAGATAAATATGGGCACTGGTCCTAAAAGGAGCAAAATGTGCATAATGTCGGGAGCGAGGGGGAGGGTGTAGGGAGCGAGGGGGAGGGTGTAGGGAGCGAGGGGGAGGGTGTAGGGAGCGAGGGGGAGGGTGTAGGGAGGGTGTAGGGAGGGTGCAGTAGGGGGTGGGTCAGCACTGTACAGCCACATGTCTCACACGGTGGCGAGGCTTTAAGAGGACGAGGCTCAGAGAAAGGGGAGCTCAGAGAGAGAGAGAGAGCATCTGTGTTCACTTCATCATCATCTTCATCACCATCTTCCTCACTCATTTGGATTACTGAGGGTCTGGCAGACAGGTGGGTCGACTTCTATACCTCTACACACACACACACACACACGTCTCATCTCATCTCAGTTGTACTACAGGTTAGTGAATAAGAGCAGGGTGCAGTGGGAGTGATCAGAGTACCGGCTCTACACGGCTCGGCTCTTTGTTCTCTACGGCTCTGTTCAATACCAATCTGCACCTCAGACACACACACACACACACACACACACACACACACACACCAGCCCATACAGCAGCACACATGAGGGAGAATTTCCCTGGAAGCCCTGGTTAATCTGTAGGAAGTCTTTGTGTCTGATGAAATGGGAGGAGGTGTGAGAGGAGAACCCACTGTCCTGCCCCGGGAGCTCCAGGGTTCTAGAGCAGGTTCTCTGGGTTCTCTTTAACGCATGCTTCCTGTCTTTAATAGTTTAAAAAGTTTTAATATATTTCCTTTACACACACATTTCAGGTCATGCTTAATTTTTTTTTTTTTTTTTTTTGCATTTTGTCAAACCGTTTCCGAGTCACATTAGCACCTACCTTCACGTGACGTTATTAAGAGTTTAACTTAAAGAACTGTGTATTTTATAGAATTTTATTTCGTTAAAAAAAAAAAACATCGCGCACGTTTTCATTTTAAAGTTAATTGTTGAAGCTCGTGCGCGCTGTACAGGCTGCTATGCGCGTTCATGGCTCTCACAACCTATTCTCGCGAGATTAAGCTGGAATTCGCGTTACCGAGGAAACTCCTAGTGCCGAGTCGCCATGGCAACGCCTTCAGCCTCGTTTTGGCTTTCTTCTATTGCAAACGATTTTTATATTACTACTCATAAATGAATTAAGTCCTTATTTAATTTTTGATCTATTTAACGTCAGTTAATATTTTAATTGAATAAGCTAAAGCTAGGTGTTAGCATAAATAACTAAATCCTAGCTAGCTAGCAAAGCGATATAAATCAATGGCTATATGATCTTTTTTGTTATGAACCAATCAATAACAAATCAATAAAAATATTTATCTTTGTGTATCTGGATAATATTTAAAGAACACGGAAATAGTTTTAAAAAACAGTGTGTTTAATGATTTTAAGAACAATTTCAGCAACATTCTGATCTAAAACAGAAAATTAGGTAAGTCAAATTATTTATCTGTATGATGCTATCTTATGAAGTTAGTTTAAAAACTATAAAATAATGAGGTGACGCGTAGTGATGACGTCGGTTCGCCTGTCACACTTACTCTGTGAGGAAGTATTTTTTGCTTTATTATATTCTCATATTTTATTATCGTTTTTAATTGAAATCCCTGGAAGAAGTAAATTTGTAAAGGAATCGACGCCATTTTGAAGTTAGCATCAACAGTTACCTAGCAACGTCTGCGCTCATGCGCATGCGCAGAACTTCTGTTATGACCCGGATGTGTCATGGTGAATAAAAGCAAGAAATGAAACACTCAGAACTCTGGACTTTTTCCACTTCATTTATTTCAACCTTGAACTGGCATTTTACTGTCAGCTCTCCGTCCTCAGCACAGCGTCCACTACTGATTAAACACACAGAGTTATTCTTACACCATACAGCTCGTTTCTGCTGCATGATTAGTCAGTCCGGTGTGGTGAAGTTCAGTCCGGTGTGGTGAAGTTCAGTCCGGTGTGGTGAAGTTCAGTCCGGTGTGGTGAAGTTCAGTCCGGTGTGGTAACTCTCAGTCCGGTGTGGTGATGGTCAGTCCGGTGTGGTGACGGTCAGTCCGTGATGGTCAGTCCGGTGTGGTGACGGTCAGCCTGTGATGGTCAGTCCGGTGTGGTGATGGTCAGTCCGGTGTGGTGACGGTCAGCCCGTGATGGTCAGTCCGGTGTGGTGACGGTCAGTCCGGTGTGGTGACGGTCAGCCCGTGATGGTCAGTCCGGGTATTTCGTGTGTTATCACGGTGTAAATGTACAGCAGTCTCAGGGTCTCATGGTGACCTTGTAGTAACAAAAACAGCATAATTAATGTCACACTGATAATATTAATTCAGTGAATGTCTCCTGAATCAGGAATGAGTGGACTCGTTATTCAGCCTGCTGTAATTAACTGAACACTACACGTATTAATTTAGCAGGGCTTGTGCCTATATGTATTTCCTTTGACCTGGGCACATGTATGAATCCCATATACGTTTAGTTTAGTTCCTTCCTTACATGAGCCAGCTTCCTTAAATATCCATATCGCAGTGTAACTGTGTGAATCTACTGTAGGCTCCAGTGTTTCATTTTCTTTCTTTCTCTCTAAATATGTATAAATCACTGAATCATTAACTAAACTGCATGAATAAATTTCATCACTGGTCATTATATTTTGTTCCTAGTCATTATATTTTCTGCCCTAATGTGAGATTTCCTCATTTATAAGAGTGAATGTAACTGAGACTGTAATCGTAACCGTTCCAGAGAGTTCTGAGCTGTAATAAAACCCGGCACGCACTGCCGAGCTCAGCACTTGGATCGATTTTTGCATTATGCTGGCGCATGACTGCGCATCCTCTAATGCATGCAGCAGTGCAGCGGCACTCTGGGCCGTTCCTGCTGTAGAGTCACGCTGCTGCAGACATCACACCGCCAGCAAGTGCAGAAAGATTTATTTAAAGTCTCTGCATCTGGACGTACAGTAGTAATGTACACTCAATAAGCACGTTCATACGTCCAGGCCTCGATTAGCTCTTTTTTACAGGATCATTTTCTACAAAGTGAAAGCTGCGTGTTGAAACCCAGGGTTCACATTTATTTTTTTAACTGCAAACAAGCTGAAATATATTTTAGGAAATCATTGTGTATAAAGCAAGAGCAGATTAAATGTTCCTATTAAATCATTCCAGGATTTTGTGTTTTGTGTAATGTATAGTGGAGCTGCAGTGTACAGTTGTGTGTTATCTAATCAGCCGTGTTCTCCACCCTTATCTCCCCACTGCACTGAGCTCAGCCAGTCGTCCATGAATGTCGCATGGCTCCTATCAGCCCGACTCTAACACACTAACAGCAGCACTACAGCAGGAACGCTGCACATTCAGCCCGTCTCTATGAGCACATCATTTTCTGTTTGTGTTTCTCTCATGGCTCATATTTTCCCACGACACTGAGGTTAAAATTCTCTCCTTATTTATCCAGTCTGTGTCCTTCTCATGAGAGAGACGCTGAAAATTCTTACTTTAAACGTAAATGCTGTGAGTGAGGAATGAGAGAGTAGCCGGGCAGCTCGTTGGTGTACGACTTACTCAACATTCCAGGCTCTTTACAAGAACCATGTGAAGTTTCCATCCAGCAGCCATTTGTCTTTCATTCGTCCTCGTCTCCCGCAGCTTTTGGACTGCATTCAAACGTTCTCCTTTTGGCAGAGTTAGCCGTGGTGAATAAAGTGAATGCCCTTTAAAAGGCGACACAGTGCAGACGAAGCTGGCAGCCGCACACAGTGCGCGCTTTTATCAGTTTTCACTTCCATCATGGTTAATTAATCCCGTGTTCCAGTCCCGGTTTTAATGCACCCTTGATGAATTGCCCTCAGCGCTTCTCCTGGGTCAAATCTGCATTTACTCTCATTACTGTATTAGTTCAAGAAAAGTCTGTTAGAATGACTCCAGGGGCACAACCTACCCAGAGTGCATTGTGGTCTGAAACAGTTTCGTTTTGTATGAAGACGTTTTGTTCTATGTAGCCACCGACTTTATCTGTACACACCGTGCTAAGCAGTTGTCAAGCTAGATAAATAGGTTACAAACCCAGTATGACTGCACAGTGTGACGCGCGTTTACTAAGAGTTTACTGAAAGCAACAAGCCTCATTTATCAAACCTCTCAGCTGTGTGTATTGTCTTCTTGGCCACATTTACAAAAAGGTAGCTGATTTTCTTCGTAATATATACATATTTATCACATATATATATGCTGATAAATTCCAATCAGCTGAAAATTACTAAGCGTGTTCACATTTATTAGCTACGCCCACAAAACTCCACAAAAGGCAAAACTCAAAGAGAGCTGAAAATAGCAAAATGACGACTAAGCGGTGATAGAGCGCCTCCTGAGTGCGGTGTGCGCTAAATCTCCGAGTAATGCAGTTCAGCCACTGCAGCGCGTCAGCTACCATACACACACAAGCTCCTCCTCCTTTCATAGGGCGCCATTACTTTTGTCCTAAGTTTGAAGAACTATATTTATTTCAGATCGATTTATTTCAAGTCATTAATACAAAGCGACTGGGTTTCACAAAGTGTTCATTAAATTGGCGTGTAATTGAAATGAAGTAGTGATTTAAACGTGATATATGATTTTATATACGTAGTCAACAGTTATGCGATTTGAAGCTCAATCGAGGTTCATGTTAGTGAGTTTCCTTATACACAAATTTACACGATACGTGGGATGAGAATATTTATCCTGCAAAAGATCCACCAATTACTTCATTCATATCCAGTGTGATAAATTCATGTTGAACCACGCTGAAGAAACACGCCATGCACTGATTTAATCACCTAAACTCAGTTTCCGTGGTTTTGCAGGTCGCATTATGGGAGCTAAGCTGAGCAAGAGGAAGAAGGGATATGATGTCAGTGACCCTAAACAGAAAAAGGAGGAGAGTGCTGTGGTAGCTACAGCTTCAACAGAGCAGAAAGCTGAAGCTCCTGAAGCAAACCAGGATGGAGCTGTGGAGATCAAAGCAGAGCAAGTGGCCCAAAGTGCTGCAGCTCCTCCTGAACCTCCATCTGAAGCTCCAACCGAGCAGACTGCCTCACCAAAAAAGGAAGAAGTGAAGCTTGTGGAGGCTGCAGCTGCCACAGTGGAAGCTGCTTCTGCTCCACAGGCACTAGCACCTGCCCCAGAGGAACCTGCACCTGCAAAAGAGGAGCCCACACCAACCACAGAAAAAACAGCAGCTGCCCCAGAGGAACCTACACCTGCCCCAGTGGAACCTGCACCTGCCTCAGAAGAACAAGTAGCTGCCCCTGCAGAACCTGCACTTAACCCAGAGGAACCTGTACCTGCCTCAGAACTGGCAGCTGCCCCAGAGGAACCTGCACCTGCCTCAGAACTGGCAGCTGCCCCAGAGCAACCCACTCCTTCCTCAGAAAAACTAGCAGCTTCCCCAGAGGAACCTGCACCTGTCTCAGAAGAACCAACAATTGCCCCAGTGGAACCTGCACCTGTCTCTAAAGAACCAGAAGCCGCCCCTGTGGAATCTGCATCTACCTCTGAAGAACCAGAAGCAGCCAATGTGGAATCTGCTCCTGTCTCTAAAGAACCAGTAGTTGCCCCTGTGGAACCTGCATCTGCCTCTGAAGAACCAGAAGCAGCCAATGTGGAATCTACTCCTGTCTCTAAAGAACCAGTAGCTCCCCCTGTGGAACCTGCATCTGCCTCTGAAGAATCAGTCGCAGCCAATGTGGAATCTGCTCCTGTCTCTAAAGAACAAGTAGCTGCCCCTGTGGAACCTACACCTGCCTCCGAAGAACCAGTAGCTACCCCTGTAGAACCTGCACCTGCCTACGAAGAACCAACAGCTGCCACAGTGGAATCTGCACAGGTCTTTGAAGAACCAGTAGCTGCTCCTGTGGAACCTGCTCCTGTCTTAGAAGAAATGGTAGCTGCCCCTCTGCAATCAACACCTGCCTCTGAAGAACCAACAGCTGCCCAAGAGGAGCCTACATCTGCCTTAGAAGAACCATCAGCTGCCCCAGAGGAACTGGCACCTAGCTCAGAAGAACCAGCAACAAATGAATCAGTTGCTGCCCCAGTGCAAGCTGCTCTAGAGGAACCACCCGTTGTACCTGAAGAGGCTGTTTCTGCCCCGCTGGAGGCTGCAGCTCCCTCAGATGAATCAAAGGAACCACCAGCTCCAGCTGTAGCTGTTTCTACCCCAGTACAGTCTGTTGCTGCCCCAGAAGAACCTGCACCTTCCCCAGTAGAGACTGTTGCCGGCCTGGTGGAGTCCACAGTTGCAAAAGCGGAACCATCGGCTGTACAAGAAGAGACTGTTTCTGCCCCAGTAGGGACTGAAGCTGCAGCTAACAAATCAGCAGCTGCCACAGAGGAACCATCAGTGGCAGTAGAAACTGCTTCTGCCCCACAGGAACCTGTAGCAGAGGAACCTGCCCCACAGGAACCAGCTGTTGCACCTGAGGAACCACCAGCTACACTAGAGGTTGTTTCTGCCCCAGTAGAGGCTGTAGTTAAACCTATAGCTGCCACAGTGGAGGCTGTTACTACATCACAAGAACCATTACCTGAACCAGAGGAGAGTATAGCTGTCTCTGTGGCTGTAAGTGCTCTAGAGGAACCTACAGATCCACAACAACAAGCAGCTCTTGAGGAAACATCAGTTTACCAAGTGGAGCCTGTAGCTGCCTCAGAGCAGTTTAGAACTACACCAGATGAGCCTGTAATCGCACCAGAGGAACCTGAAGCTGCTCAAGTGGAGCTTGCAGCAGAACAAGTAGTACAGGAAGCTGTCAAGGAGGTTTTAAATGCCATGGAAGTTACGCAAGTACCAGCTGAGGTCACAGAACCTTCAGAGGTTTTGGAACTAGAAGCAAAACCAGAGGTTTCTGATCATCTTCCTGAGTCTGAAGCAGTTTCAGTAGCACCTTCTGCTCCAGAACCAGAAGCTAAATCTGAATCTGCTGCAGATGTTGAGGAACCCATTCCTGAGATTGTCATTTCAGAATCCACTTCGGCCAACAAGATCTTACCTGCAGAACCTTGCGGGTTTATGGAGGAGAAGCTGGAAAATGGAGAATGTGAAAGCAATGGATCAGCAGAAGACCCTTCACCAGCTGTAGCTAAAGAAAATGGAGTGTGTCAGGAGAAGGTGATGGGAGATGCTCCTGTAGATGGCCCAGTAGATTCTCCGGTAGCTGATCTTCATGGAAAGGAGTGTGTGAACGGCGTGGTGGCTGAACAGGAACTTAACTGTGAGCTAAAAAAGGACTTACACATGGCTGGTGATGTTGAGGACATGGTGGAGTGTCTCAGTGCTGCAGTGAGCCAGGCTGTAGATACGGCATGAAAATAAAACACAAACCCTTCACATGTGAATTCCATCCTGAAGAAACACAATAAAGTCCTCCAGCGACGCAGGCTTCCTGAAATATAATCATCCAAACTGCCTTCACAGTGACTCAGGTGCAGGGAGTTTAGGGTTACATCCACTGAGGAACAAGAGATGAAGAAAAGAGAGAATTACTGAGAGTGAAAAAAAGAGATGAAGGAAGAAGAAAAAGAAGAAGAAGAAGAAAAAGAAGAAGAAGAAGAAGTTTAACTTTAAATGCCTGAGCTGGTTAAATATAAAAACCAGGAAAAATACAAACATTGGTTAAACAAACAAAAGAAAAAAGCCACACTGGACATTAACAGTGAAAAAAAACCCCGAACAATTGAAATGAATAATTCTTGTGTTTGCTTGTGTGTGTGATGAAAATGAAAGTGGTTATTGGATTAGCATTTAAATATACATAATCAAATTTAGACGTTCACATATCCTTTTCTTATCCACGTAATGAAGTAACGAAGTTGTACGTTTGAGCTTTTAGAGCCGAAACGCCGAGGAATGTTCATTTTAACTTTGATGGCTTACCTTAGAAAATAAAACAAAAAAAAGTTATATGTTAAACTTGGATCTTTAATTTCACATCTTTCTAATTACACTAAACCAGTCTACTGCTCATTTCTGTTATATTTAAATGTGTATTTGAAATAAACTCCTGTCCACTAGGGGGCAGAAAAAAAAAAGAATGAAAGTCTCGTGTTTTACTGCAGGATAAACTGAGAAGAGGAACCGGATCAGTGCGTCTTACTTCTGTGTTCTAAATCATGACACTGCTGCGTACGACGGATATCGTATAATAAAAGAGAATACAACACACTGCTGCGCTCTGATTGGTCCGAAGGTGTTGATTAGTTTTCTATAACAGCAGCTCTGACAGTAGCGCAGGTTTATATTAATGCACTCGTTCTGATACGTTATCGTTTCTATAGCAACAGCTCATTCACAGGGACGTGTACAGCGGACACTAAACACTAAAATGTGTTGATATTTTGTGAGGAGGAATGTGTTTATGTAACATGTATGGAAGGAGTCTCCAGTGTCAGCGCTTCGTAACAGTCAGAGGTGAAGCTGTAACTAAGTTTTCTGACGTCTTCAGCACAGAGGAGTTTACGCTCCTTTGCGGTTTTGCAGTAACATGACAATCTGCGTTTTTTTTCTCTTATTAACTTGAAGAGAGAGAATAAAGAGGCTGGTGAGGGAACGACTGTTTATAGCTGCTGTAACATTAAATGTAACTGTAAAGGGATAAAAAGTATAATATGTTGCCCTTTAATAAATACAAAATTACAGTTGTTGGCAGATTCCAGTGTTGCTAGAGCTCGCAGACTGTCTGCTGATCTTCACTCTGTGTCCATGTACACACGGCGGCAGAACAGCACACGCCTGCACTGTACATGAGAACACAGCAAAGTACACACACACACACACACACACACACTCACACACACACACACACACACACACACATGCACTCACACACAGAGCTCTCGAGTTTCTTTACACAAACACACGGAGCTGCAGATTTATGAAAGGAATGTTCTTGAGAGTTCAGGATGGGGGGATGAACTCACTGCCTTTTCACACACACACACACACATGCACACACACACACACACACACACACACACACACACACACACACACATAGACATCCATGTTCTTTCTCAAATCCTCAAAATGAGAAAATGTTCTTATAATGTTTGACATGCGTAGGCGACAAATCCCTCTCTCTCTGCATCCCTGTGTCTCTCGCTCATCAGTACCCTCACTTGTATGCAGGTTGCATGTGTATGTGTGCGTGTGTGTGTATGTGTGTGTGTGTGTGTGTGTGTGTGTGTGTGCAGCTGCAGTCCCTGGTCCCTCGTCACACTGCGGTGTCTGTAGAGGCTCAGCTGTCTCCCTCCCTCCATCACTCCCTCTCTCTTTCTTCTCTTCATCTCATTCAGCGTCTCTTCCGTTAAACACTCTGAAAAGAACTGAGCAGCTTCAGCTGGAGCACAAACACACACACACACACACACACACACACACACACACACACACACACACACACACACACACACACACACA
>CM074940.1:270717-275717 GCA_037576815.1 Pangasius larnaudii | reverse complement strand
TAGATATAGTTTATTAAATATTTCTCTGTTTTAGTAGTTATAAGTCATGTGTGATGTCAATGTGGTGAAAGAGAAGATCCAATACACTGGGATTGTGTGACTCGTGCAGATATTTTAGAGCGATAGGATAATGCCTCAGCACACAGCTGAAGCCTTGAATAGAGTTTTAAAAAAATTGAGTTTAAAAAGCTTTAAAAATGTTAAAAAGCCACATTCAGTGTGCTTCTGCTCTGTAGGAGTCCGTGAGTGAGGTTATCTGTTCTTCCTGAATGAGGGCCGTCAATGAGGGAATAACAGAGCCACTGTACCACTATCATGTGTTTTCACACACAGCGTGTGTGTGAAGAAGCTGCTGTATGGCAGTGGAACAGCTACTCGGGACTCGTGAACACAGAGTACACAGATTCACACACACACAAATCTCCTCAGGTGCAGGAATTACTTTTCTCCTCTAAAATAAAAAGTTCAACTCCAGGGTGTTAATAATGGACTTTATCACAGTGAAGGGATGAAGAGCGTTTATGTGCCGTCTTTACTTCTGACTCCGAGTGATTAAATTATCTACACCCGCAGAAGACACTTCACTGAGCCAACTGATCGATTCGTTACGACTTATTCACTTTAAAAATGTGTGTATTAAAGAATGCAAACTTTAAATCCACAAACTATCGATAACTGCAGGAAATGGGTGAGTTAAACTTTAACCCAGAGCTGCTGATGTGTGGAAGAGCAGCGACGCCCAAAATCACATTCTGCTGCCCTTAATAACAAACATGTCAGAGAGAATGTGTTAGTGTTATAGTATATAGACTAAATCAGTAATAAATTATAATATAAATATTAATTCATCAGGTGTCACTGTGCAAAAGCATGGAAGCGTTTCACTCTAAATACAGCAAATTACTGAAGTTAAGATATTGTACAATTAGAACAAACTTCACCATCATCATCATCATCATCATCATCAGGTGTCAAATGATCTCAATATAAATATACCTGTTCCTTGGAGAACCCAGAGTTTGTCAGAGAACCTAAACACAGAAGACCAAGGAGCCATATGTTTCCCTTATTCATTAGCTACATTAGCCTCATAGCTCCAGTGCTAACTAAATAAACTGTACACACTTTTCTCCCCTTAATTATTTCTCATTCTCACCCTTACAGTGTCTGTGCAGCTCCTCCGAAATGAACCGTACCTGACCCTGTTTGAACTGCGATTAAAACGTTCACTTGCTGTTGGTTTTCGTCCTTTAGGCATTAATTGGATGGATCTCGACTTTCTCAAGGACTCTGATTTTATTTTATTTTATAGCCTGTGACTCACAGCCTGGTTTTAACCCTGACGTCCTCTTTAATTCTGATTTACACTCGGCTGTGATGCAGCGTGGGCATCTGTCCCACTGCCTCAGAGATGAGGACAAGACAGAGACACCCAGGGCTGCATCTATTAGCCTTTTAGCTTTTCTTCATCCTTCATCCTTCCTCGTGGTCCTCAGGGTTCACACACACCGGCTCCTAAACTCTGCCTCTCATTAAAGTCCGTATATGGAGAAGATGCCATAGTTCTCAGTGTATTTATACACACTGCTGTAGGAACAGTGTTCATCACGCCACAGAGACAGTGTTTGTCACGTGTGACGTTAGCGGCACCCTACACCCTCCACAGCGAGAACCATCGAGTGCCCTACCGCAGTAAGGGTCAAAGGTGACAGCTTCTGAACAGCGGTTCTCTTTATTAAAGGTGCAGTGTATCATTTTAGTACTTTTTGGTATGTCACTATCAGGTTTTGCGCATATGGATCCTGATGGTTTTGATCTTTCTTCTTGGTAAAGTTACTCCAGATCTGTCAGACTGGATGGACAGGTTTTAAAGATTCTGGATCAGGTTGAGGTCTGGGCTTTGACTGGGCCGTTCCTGGTGCTGAACCACCCCAGTGAAGTATTGCCAGTATGCTTTATTGTCCTGTTGGAAGGTGAAGCTCCGCCTCCAGTCTGGAATAGGTTTTCTCCTAGCATTGACCTGTATTTGTGTGCAGCCGTCTCACGCCCTGCTGAACAAAAGCATCTCCACGACATGATGCTACCAGCACCGTGCTTCACTGTGGAGACGGTGTTCTCAGGGTGATGAGCAGTGATGGGTTTCTGTAAAACATAGTACTAAAAAGTTCAGTGTTGGTCTCATCAGACCAGAGAAACTTTTTCCACATTTTTCTTTGTGTGGAGTGTTCAGTCTGTGTGGAGTGTTCAGTCTGTGAGGAGTGTTCAGGTTGTGTTTAGTGTAAGTGTTTGGTTTGTGTTTAGTGTAAGTGTTTGGGTTGTGTTTAGTGTAAGTGTTTGGGTTGTGTTTAGTGTAAGTGTTTGGGTTGTGTGGAGTGTTCAGTCTGTGAGGAGTGTTCATGTTGTGTTTAGTGTAAGTGTTTGGTTTGTGTTTAGTGTAAGTGTTTGGGTTGTGTTTAGTGTAAATGTTCAGATTGTGTTTAGTGTAAGTGTTTGCATTGTGTGGAGTGTTCAGGTTGTGGTTCTCCATCTGAGCTGTGGATCTCCAGCTCCTTCAGAGTTCTCCTTGTCCTCTCAGTTGTGTCTCTGACTAATCCCCTCTTTACTCACTCACTGACTCACTGACTTCAGGTGGATGGTCTCCTCGAGGCAGAGTCTCGGTTCTGTCGCATTCTTTACGGTTTTAATAACAGATTTAATGTCCCACTGCAGGAGGTTCAGAGTTTGGGATTCTTTTTATAACCAAATCCTGATATTTTTCCAGAACTTTGTCCTGGACTTGTTCTTCCTGATGCTGTATTAATACTGAGATCACGAGACACTTTAATTACACACAGATCAACTCCTTACAACTATTTTTGCGACTTCTGATGGAAACTGTACTAATTTAGGGGGTGAATACTTATACACTCACAACCTCCACTTCAGTATTATGGGATGTTTTGTGTAGATTCCTGACCTAAAATCCCAGTGAAGTCCATTTCTGCTCCAGACTGTAACACTGCACACTGTGGACGAGCTGAAGGGGGGATTGGGGGGTGGGGGGTGAATACTTATGCACAGCACTGTAACACTGTGAACTGCTCCTTTAACATGTTTACTCCTTTAGCAGAAGACAGAAAAGAGTCCTGACCTGGTGATGTGTGTGTTTAGATGCAGGGGTAAAAAGGCTCGGGGCAAATTTCCACTGCAGGAACATGAACACCGTGAAGAGCGAGTGTTTCTCCCTGAACTCTACATATTCCTCAGATTTAATACACATGTGCTTTAATAATTTAGAAATCTGCAGCTCTGGGCATGCTGAGGGTTTACTCTGTGTGTGTGTGTGTGTGTGTGTGTGTGTGAGAGAGAGAGAGGTTTACTGCTGCAGTGACTCACACACACACTCCACTCCCACATTGTCCTGTTCAACAGATCAATTTAAGAGCAGCCCGCAGTTATGAATTATTCACTCAGCAGTGGAATGTGCTGATAGCAGAGGAAATGAGGCGGCTTTTATTTCCTCTGGGTAGAAATCAGTAAGAAAAAAAAAAGAGGAGCGTAGAGAAGAGCACCATCTGCTGTGTGTGAGCAGAATAACTCTTACGGCTGCACTGAGGCTGTGTCCCAATTCAAATCTGAACACTTCCCTTCATCCTTTAGATGAGGGATCGGGTCTAGTGTACACTTCAGGAGCGCAGTTTACCTGAACACAGCCTTTTCTTACACAGGCAGTGAAATGGTGTCACACTGCGGTGATTTCTGAGACGATCTCCACTACATCTGCTCAGGATTTCTCATTAACGTCACGCCGAACATCGCCGGAGAAGCGCGTGAGAAAAGAAGCTCTCGCTCTTCACCTTCATCACTTCCATTTAAGATCGTTGTTTTTTTTCCTCCTGCTGTTAAACCCCATTATTAGCTGCTATAACTGCGAGAACAATAACACCGTGTCCTCCGGTGACATCATCACAGCACACAACCGCTAGCTTCTCAGGAATTATTAAAAACACACAACAGATCAGCACCAGAACCTCAAAACACATCAGCAATGTTTCAATCTAAACATGTCATGTGTTTCAGGATGGAGTTTAACGTCACAGAGCAGAGTTTCTGAAGATGTTGTGTTCAATCAGGTAGAGAATACCCATAATGCACTCTGAGGCGTGTAGGGAATAAAGACACTGATCTGAATCCCGAATCACACTAATTAACGAAAGATATAAACACAGCGCTGGTTTTTTATTAGAGTCAGTATTTATTACTGATGCAGTGTTTATTGATGAACAGTAACTTTAAGAACACAGTAATGACTTAATCGTGCTGAATAAAACACACACACACACACACACGCACGCACGCACGGGTTTGCAGAGTCTCAGAGCTGGAAGGTGGCTGACGTCTGGGCCATGGCGTTGTAGATGAACGTGTTGTTAAACGGCACAAACTGGTGTGTGATGAGTTTGATGGCTTCCTGAGCTGCAGCTCCTGTAAAGAGGAGCGAGAGCACGTTATACACAAAGCGACCAGCAGGGGGAGCAGCACATCACTAACCTGCCTTACTCCTCTTACACCACCGCTAACCGCCAAAGGGGACGAATTCGAATTATTTAAAGAACGACACGTCATACTTTTATCCGTTTACAGTTATATTTAATGTTGCGTAATGTCGGTGAAACAAGTTTGTTCCTGTTGTCACTTACGTTATAGCAGCTATAAACAGTCGCACCCTCACCAGCCTCTTTATTCTCTCTCTCCAAGTTCGTTAATAAGACAAAAAGAAAAATCGCAGCTTGTTCCGCACGTTACTGAGAAACCGCAAAGCAGCGTAAACTCCTCTGTCCTGAAGATGTCGGAAAAATAACATTACAGCTTCACCTCTGACTGTTACAAAGCGCTGACACTGGAGACTCCTTCCATTAATATTACATAAACACATTTCTCCTTATAGAAAACTTCACCCTGTGAATGAGCTGTTGCTATAGAAACGATAACGTATCAGAACGAGAGCATTAATATAAACT
>CM074940.1:36596-50756 GCA_037576815.1 Pangasius larnaudii | reverse complement strand
CTGGAGGAGACAAAGGCGTGGACGAGTTTCTCAGCATCATGTAGGGAGAGTGTAGGACGGAGTCTGGCTATATTCCTAAGGTGATGAAATGATGTTTTGCAAAGATGTTTAATGTGAGCTTCAAAGGTTAGATGTGGTGGACGTCTGGACTTATGGAAGTGGTGGAATCACGGACGGGTGGAGTTATGAATTTGGTGGCCTGTTTAATGTTTTGGTGAGTGTACAAGATATGATGCTGTTGGTTCTAAAGATGGAAACAGGATCAAGAGGTTGAAATAAAAGAATCCAGCTTGTGGAACGTATGATGATGATAAAGCATGATGATGTGGAATGCAGGAACAAAATGGCTGTGGAAGAGTGGACCAGCTCTTTACTCTTGCACAGCTTTGTGGGGGTCATGAGAGTATGCTAATCCAGTCTACATCTGTTCTGTGAATTTCAAGAGGTGCTGGGTGTTAAACTCTGTCAAGGTTATGCCTTGTCTCCTGTTTGTGGTATTCATGACAGGATATTAAAAGGCAGCTGAGGTTTGGAGAGGTGTCCAGCATGAGGGGTTAGAAATAACTTCCCAGTTATTTGATAATGATGAGATTCTTACCATTCAAACTGGACCTCAGACACACACTCAAATATTTTTTCTGCTGAGTGTGAAAATCAGCACCTCCAAGTCTGAAACCATGGTTTTCTCCCACAAAAGTAGGATGATCCCTTCAGGTAAGGGGAGAGCTCTTACCCCAGGTGGAGGAGTTTCAGCATCTTTGGATCTTATTCACAAGTGATGAAAAAGAGAGTGTGAGATTGACAAATGGATCAAGTCAGCAGCAAGAGTGTTACAGTTGCACTACCATCTGTGGAGTTGAAGCAGGAGCTCAGTTTACAGACGTGCAGGAGTAAACAGAAGTTTCTGTCTACCAGTCAGTCTACATCACTATCCTCACATATGGTCACATGCTGTAGGTAATGACCAAATGAATAAGGTCATGGGTACAGGTGGGGGAAATGAGGTTCCGCTTCAGGGTATGGGCTTATTTTCCATGATAGGTTGAGGAGCTTGACAATACAGAAGAGCCCCAAATGGAACCACTGCTCCTCCAAGTTGAGAGAACTAGATCAGATGGTGTGGGCAACTTAAAATGGTACCCCATTGTGAGCTCCCAGTAGAGCTGAATCAAGCATGTCCCACTGTACCGAGACCCTGGGGCACAGAGAAGTGGGGGAACTGGGAACTGGGAGATTATATCTTACAGTTGGCTTGGGATGGTCTGTGGATCAGTCAGTGTGCATTATCAGTCTGTAAGGGAGTGTGTGTATAATGGTGTGTGTATAACTGTGTGTGTGTTTTCTTTAGCAAAGGAATAAAACTGTTCAGCACTAGTCTCTCACATTATACACGCTGTGCTTGCTACACACTGCTAGAAACACACACACACATCTACAGAGCTTCTTCTGTGAAATAATGTACTGTACAATGCACTCTCATCCCACATCCCAGCCGTCCTCCCACACACACACACACACACACACACACACACACACAGTGAGCGTGAGTCATGGATTCGCCTGCAGGGAGAGATGACAGCAGACACACAATCAACACACCCACTTTCTACAATCTCACACACACAGACACAGAGAAGGCATGTGTGAGAGCAGATAGCAAAGCAGAGGATACTGCTTGATCATCTCTCCATCTCTGCATTAACATCTCCATGATCACAGTAATGTCCAGTCTTCCGGACCTCACTGCAGCAGGTGGGCGTGGCTTAGCTCTGCTCTGCACCGCACCATCAGGATGAGGTTCAGGAACCAGTTGGAACATTAAAAACCTGCATTTATTTTATATATCTTCTCCTCATTCCTCTCAAACATCTTCTCCTTGTCTTGCAGCTGGAGAAGGATATGAATATCATACCCATGAATCTCTATGAATTAAGCTTCAAGAATCTCCACAATAGGCTGCAGTACACTTCGTCACTTCCTCGCTCATGTCTGAAGCATCTTTCAGGAGCGTTTCATTACACTTTTTCCATTTGTCTTCTTTACTACTTCTTTTCTTCTTCATTCTGAGTTTCCTGCTTCAGGACATGTGCTAGCTAAAGTTATTATTCTTGCTAATGAATATATAACCAAGTAAAAAAGTTCTGCCACAGAAATAATTCAATTCAATTTTATTTGTATATAAAACATTGGACATTGTCAAAAAACATCTTAATTAAACTTAAACTAGCTTAATCTTACCTAAATTAGTTAAAAAATTTTTCATAAAGCCAATTTCACTATTGAAAAGTGACTGATGTATGAGTATTTCATCAAAGCATTCCACAGTAGCTGTAGTCCATTTAATGCCATAAAATTGACATTGCCATGTTAAGAGACCTGATGACATCACCAGAAAACGCTAAGCAACAGGGTGTGCAGGAGACTGGACCTCTGCTGGCACAGCAGTGTCATCTGAGTTAAGGGTAAATCTTTCTGATAAAATTTTACAAAACACAAAATTGGTCATAGATGCTAACATATAAGAACATATAAGTAACAAAGTTTCCCAAAGTATTCATTTTAATGATCTCATATTCCTTGTATCTAGATTTGCAACTCAAAGAGTGAATACCAAGTGCTGCAGTACACATTGGGTCAGTGAACTGTTAATAGTGCATAGATGAGCACCAGATAAACATTGAATGTTTCTTTTAAAAGTCCATTTATTTATGGAAAAATGTGGATTTTACACATATCTGTCTAATACAGAAGGGAGATACAGAACTGTGTGTGGATGTTTGTATGGTGTGCTGCATACCAGAGTGCTTCTCTGTCAGACTGTACTAATGCGTAAGTTAATGCATTTCACTTTGAGTCACTGTAATTTAGCTGGTTTATTATACACAGTAAATTGATTTAATCAGCCATTGCACTAATGTGAATGTATTGTGAGAATTGATTTCTGTATGTCTAACAGGTGATTAAATCCTCTACTGTTGTCTATGAAATATATATAGCTCATATTCCGTTCTGTGTTCTTTTCTTCTGCATGCTAAGGCAGCTAGGCTGTTAGGATGGTGAATTTGTTCTGGCATAATGTGCCGTATTGATTAAGGTAAAATAAATCTGCTTTTTGTTTTAAAGACTGAGCATTGCACCAAGATTGTTCTGAGCCCAGGTACTTATTGGTACTGTACAAGAAGCTTTTTTTTAATTCTTTTACTTGTTTGTTTTATTACCATGTACTAAAACCAAAATAAACTTAATTAATTAATTAATGCTTATCTCTTTTGAGTGCAGTCAGGGAATAAATATAAAAGAAAATTTTTTTGTCTGTATATTGTTCAACCATTTATTGCTAGGCTACTTACACTGTGCTAACACTGTGAAAACTCTGTGAACTTCTGCCACTCAGCCTGTGGTATAAATCAGATAAAAGGTGTTAAGGAGGATGCTTTCACTCAGGTCCGTGTGTGTGTGTGTGTGTGTGTGTTTGTTGTGTGTGTGTGTGTGTGTGTGTGTGTGTGTGTGTGTGTGTGCGTGTGTGTGCGCGGGTGTGTGCGTGTGCTTGTCCTGCATGCTATAGCATGTCATATTTCTTGTGTGAGACAATCCAGCTACTTCTCCGCCACCTGTTAATGAAGACAGATGAGTGAGATTGTCAACACGGTGAGTGCTAACAGGACATTTATTACACTTTAATATGCTGATGTTTATTACAGAACCTGATCTCATTAACTGACTGATCGTGTGTCAGATTTATCACCTTATTATCACAGATTGAACTTATTTTCCCTCCTGTGGTGCACATTATTTAGCACTGTTTTACCCCACAACTACAACAATAAGAAGAAGAACAACAACGACAATAATAATAATAAGAAGAAGAGAACTAAGAAGAAACTAATTAAAACAACAAATTAAAGATCATTGAAACAAAGTGTAAGTTAAAAAATTAAAAAGTCTCTCTTTTCATGTTTCATGTGTTCAATCATGTAAAAATTGTGTGCTAGATGATTTTAAAGCACAATGTGGAAGGCAATTTATCAGCCACCGAGAGTGGTATGAAGGTAATATACGTATTATTTAAGGGTAAGTCCACCTTAAATCACCAGATTTTAAAAGATGTTCCCAAACTGACCATCTCAGATTTGCTTCATACTTTCTGCAAATAATGTCACTAATACCGATAGTGTGCAAAAAATGTCTTTTGTATCTGAATTAGTTTCTGAGATATATCTTTTAATAAGGGGATGTGGCTCTGTAAAAACAAGTGTTACAGAAAAGTTCCATAAGTCATTAGTTTTGAACTATTCCTGCTAGATGCTTGAAATTTTCAGGAATTGTTGTCTAGTATAAGATGCCTTTAAAAATAGATGGTCCCCAGTTGCATATTTATGGCCTGCTGGATATTGTATTTTAAAAATGCATTGTGCTTTTGTCCTCTATATCTACACACTAAAGCACACCAGATCTTTCAATCTTTCATATCTATTACTCATGTTATAGTTTTTTTATCAGCTTAGTGTATATCTGAAAGAACAGTATACAGTCTCTTCCAAAAGTATTGGAACAGCAAGACCAGTTTTCTTGTTTTTGCTGTTTCTGTAGACTTCTGATTTCATTCTGCTGTTTTCTGTAAGTTTTGGATCATGAGTAGATCCTTTCTTTCTCTACATATTGGCCTTTTCTTCACTTTGGTAGATGTTACTCTTGCTTTCAGAATGTTTCTGTCATCAGCTGCTGTTGTTTTCCTCATCCGATCTGCTCCATGTCTGGTTGTTAGTGCATCAGTGGTTCCTTTCTTTTTCAGGACATTCCACATTGTTGCATTGGCTATTCCCAATGCTTGTGCAAAGGCTCTGATCGATTTTCTCTCTTTTCTCAGCTTTAAAATGGCTTGCTTTTCTCCCATAGATGACTCTCTTCATGTTGGTTTATCCTTTTTAACAGCAAATGCAGTCTTCACAGGTTAAACCCAGGGCCCAAACTAAGAGCAGACATTCAGAGCTATTAATTGTTTAAACAGTCAATCTAACAGGTCACACCTGGGTAACAAGTAACTCCTGTCAGTCACATGTTCCAATATTTTTGTTCAAACAAAAGGTGGCATGTTCTAAGTTATTTAACACATCTAGATGTGCCTTTATGGGCATTTAGATGTGCTTTTAGCTGCCTTTAAAATTAACGTATATTATGCCAATCCCATTATGCTAACATCTCTATCCTAACACAGCAATGCTTACACTGCTTCTAGTGTGTTGTAATTCTTCTATTCAGTTAACACACCACGCGATGAACTTTGTTACACTGAGGTGTTGAACTGTAAATGCATCATCAGTATGACAAGGTTTGACCCTCCAACATCACTCATTTATTTTCAGTGAGAAGTGGGTGGGGCAAGTGAGACAACATGTGCTCAAGCTTGAGAAACCATTGTACATGTATCTGACATGAGCCCTAAACCCGAGCTCCTGCATTCTAAACTTCTGAAGGAACATTTCAGCATTGGCCAAATTGACTAGTGCTTCACCTGCAGTAGTAAAATTAGCTAAACACAATTAGACAGCTAACATTAGAGATTCCTAAAGTTAGTTATATAATGCTTGTGTGCTCCATATGTAAAGTTAGCCATGTAAGATTTACTCTGCCAGCAAGTAAACAGAATCTTTTCAGCTGCCGAGCATGAGTTTGTTTCTGTTCAGTCTTACACACTCATTTGCTGTGGGCGATGCACACTGCTGAGTGGTTAGGGGAAGTAGACAAAGGCACACTGTAAGCACGATAGAGACAGTGGTATGGGGTTTAAAGGGTGGATGTTTGGTCAGTGAGTGATCAGCGACTCGATCTTCTGTTCGCTGAAGATAAGACTTCTATAACACAGAGAGCAAATAGCCATTGGCAGCTTCCTGTTTCTTGCTGAAGAGTTCGTTATTCATGAGGATACAGAGATAAAAAGGCAATAAGTACAGAACAAACAATGACAAAGTGCCCTTGAGTGATTCTGCAGAGAAAGTGCTGGAGTGCTGAGAGTTTCAATGAACCTGAAATGTGTGAGGATAAAACAGATTCAGACCAGAGAGGAATCAAAACAAATGTGAAAGGACAAAAACATCCTGAAGCATGTGCAGATTTAGAAAACAGCCATCTCTGAGTCCTCACTGGTTTATTAATTTAACACTCGATGTGATGAAGAGAATCCAGAGCAGAGGCGATTTATCATGGATCAGATACACACACGCTCTGTATTTCAGAATATTGTTATTGTTTCAAGTTAGTTTTCTGGCCAGTTCAATTAGCTTTAGCTTCAGGCTATATCCTGTCTGAGATTAATATTCATGACATGTAATCGAATCAAACCTTAAAACTCAGAACAGTTAACTACAGCGGAACGAGCTACTGAGCCAGCGTAAATGGCTGCAGCGTGAATCCTAAATGGCTTCCTTTTGGCATAGGACCCCTTTGCCGCTGAATGGACAGTGTTCTTTACTGTCATTGCTTCCTCAATAAGACAAAAACACACTAAACTTTCTGTATGAGAAACAGTTTGTTTGTAACACCTAGATTCACCTGTCTCTCTCTCTCTCTCTCTCTCTCTGTGTGTGTGTGTGTGTGTGTGTGTGTGAGAGAAAACACTACAGTGTGGTGTTTAAACTCCTCCTGAACTCTACAGTGTGGTGTTTAAACACCTCCTGATGTCACAAAATAATTCTGATGGCTTGAACCAATCATGTTTGATAATTATCTGAGGATTAGACAATAGTCTGCGACTCTGTGAATCAGTAGATCCTCATTTCTGCTGTTGCTAATGTTGGAAGAAATATCAGCCTGCCTTTCTGACCCATCATTTGAAGCGTACCATAAGTAGAATGAGACCATCTGATTTTTATACAATCTCTGATTATTTCTAGACTTTACTGCAGCTCTGACTTGGATGAGCCGTTTTACTTGCTGTCTCTCTCCTCAAATGCCACCTTTCCTCTCCAGATAATTCACAATGCTGCTGCTCACCTTCTTTACCACCTCCTGAAGTTCTTTTATGTGCCCCCCCTACGTAAGAACTCCACTGGCTTTCTGTTGGTAACTTGTGTTTTGAAATTGCATTACAGTCACCAAAGAGCTGCAGCACACACCCTGCGTCAGAGCTACACACCTACATGTTCAGGTCCATGGTGTGTTCTTCTCTGAGGTGTAAACATGCTTATACCATAAGATTTCACTGTTTCAGTGTCTGGTCTTCCCAGTAGTGGAATGAGCTTCTTTATTTAATTCAATTCAATTCGTTTTTTTTTTTTTGAAGTAGCTTTACAGAAATATATCAATTCATTCCACAATATCTCTGTCCCTGTTACTTCTGCAGAAAGACCTTCATGTTCAGACAGTATGTAGGAGAACACCACTGTGAAGTCATAAAAAGCAGCCAAAATGAGAAAATGAGGTGTTCTCCAACATAATGTCTCAGGATGAAGGTCTTTTGCAGAAGGAATAAAGAGTCAGGTAGAGTGAAGAAAGAAGATTCCACTATTAAGGAATGTGTCATTCTCTCTGCACAAACCTCACCTAGAACACTGCATTTATATTACTTCTACTCTTAATTGACAAGTTATTATTTATATACTTGAAATAAATGATACTGGAGATGTTTAGAACACATACTCACACACACACGCACGCACACACACACACACACACACACACACACACACACACACATACAAATAATCCCTTTGTTCAGAGGGAAAACTTGAGTAATTTCCACCTGTTTTTTTTTTTTTTTACTAATTGTATTCTATTTTTCTATTCTAATTGTCCCCAAAAGTAAGAACTGCACAGTAACGACTACTCACTTAAATTAAAGGGCAGACATGTACCATTATAGATCCTAGTTAAAAAATATTTTATTGCATCATTTTGAAAATAATTATGACCTGTGAATGCACAAAAATGTGGGGAAAACAAAAAGCAAACAAAACTGCCTTTTTTCAATTCAATTCAATTCAAAGTTATTTGTGTAGCACTTTTAACGATGGACATTGTCACAAAGCAGCTTTACAGAAATAAATATATTCAGGATATAAATTGTAAATGTATGGATTTTTCCCTAATGAGCGAGTCAGAGGAGACAGTGGTGAAGAAAAACTCCCTGAGACGATATGAGGAAGAAACCTTGAGAGGAACCAGACTCAGAAGGGAACCCATCCTCATCTGGGTGACACGGATAGTGAGATTATAAATCACTCCCTTCTATACCTGTGTACTACATGGACAAATAGTGCAAATGTGCAACCAGGAAATTAATTAGTTTTCACACAAAGTCTGGTTTGTTGAACCTATCCACTGTCCACTGATGGAGACCTGAGAGCAAAACTGCTCTTGGCAACTGCAGCCCCAAAGCCACCACAGCAATTGCAGTCCCATCACAGTACAACTCCCCATATGAGATCCCCAAGCCATCTCCATGGCCTCCAAGCAGCACCATCCCCAGAAATCCCAATGATCTTCAGGATCCAAACATCCCAGTTCACCACAACACTCTATGCCTGTGAACCCTCCAGACCTGCCCCTGTACCTAAGAAAACACTATTCACAAAAGGCTTCACTAAACAAATATGTTTTCAGTCGAGACTTAAACACTGAGACTGTGTCTGAGCCCCGAACACTAAGTGGAAGGCTGTTCCATAACTGTGGGGCTGTAAGAGAAGCTCTACCCCCAGCTGTAGCACACACTATTCAAGGTACCAACAAATAGCCTGCACTTTTTGATCTAAGTAGGCGTGGCAGATAATAAAAGACCAAAAGTTTGCTCAGGTACTGTGGTGCGAGACGATTTAGTGCTTTATAGGTCAATAGTAGTATTTTATAATCAATGCCAAATTTGATTGGGAGCCAATGCAGTGTGGATAAGATATAATGTAAAATGAAATTCGGGACATTTAGAATCAAATAGGAAAACAGTCATTCTAAGTCTTTTATCAGAGCCACTTTAGCCAGCACAATTACAAAGTTAGCATTTTCAGTTAATAATATCTTTCACGCTGTTCACTCTGAAACACATGCAGTGTGCTGTTACCACCTCCTGCGACGGGGATGAGGGGTCGGATGTTAGGAGGCAAAAAAAAATAATAATACATATATGCTAAATAGCAGCAAGACTGAATATGAACTGCAGCAATTATGAACTTGTAAAAACTTGCAATTTCAGTCCATCATTGCACTGGATTTTGGTTCAGATCATGCCTGCATTTGAAAATTGTCTTGTTCTTCTTCTTTGCCAAGCAGTGTACAAGGTATCTTCTCCCCTGGCACATAGTGAAGTCACATGTGTAGACATTCAAACAACTTGTACCCCACTTCCAGCAGGCTGTACACAAGACCTGAGGTGACACGTGTGTTCATTTATTGTGTGCTCCACAATGGAGAGACAGAGAGAGCTCAGATAAACAATGTATTACTTTGAAAGATGACACGCAGCTTTTGTTATATTGTGGCTGTTTTCTTTATACAAAAGCTATTTTGCACAACAGTCAGACTGTAGATGGTCTACGCCACAAGGGGCGCTGAACAATCAGAAATTGATTTAACCATTTTAAACATTACACTGCTGTAGAGTTCAGGAGGAGTTTAATCTAACACTAAGCCCTACTCACTACTCTGAAACTCTTATTCTACATGTACATTACTGTTTGTCATTTATCTTTTTACAAATAAAAATATCACTAGCCCTAAACCCTAAATCCTTACTTTGTAATCAGATGTACAGCTAATCATTGTATCTATTCCACACAGGTTAGCATAATTTCATTATATACTGGAGGAAATAAAGACCATGGCAACCCTCGCCAGGGGCAACAGGGGCCATTTCTCTATTAATCTGCTATGAACAATAGCAAATCACACATGGCCTTCACTCAATTCTCACACAACACACACACATTAAGGCATATCACATTATATTTTAACACACACTCGCCTATTCAGCAGCACAGAGGAAATGAAATTATACAGTAATGCCTATTACACACACACACACACACACACACACACACACAAATAAATTCACACATTTAAATTCAGCTCCTGATGACTGAAATGTAGTGGAGTCCAGTTCTGATTTAATGTCCTACAGCCATAGATAACCAGCTCATTAAGGGGAATAGATAGTCCAGAGACTGTTGAAATCTGTGTGTGTGTTTGAGATGTAGAGGGGAAAGATGAAGGAACCCGTTTGAACAGCATACCCTTCATTCTCACATCATCACAGTAGCTTTGACACTTTCAGCTCTCATGCAGAACTTAGAGGTATGTCCCAAATTGTATACTTATGCACTATTCTACATCATTTTGTAGTATAAATAGTGTGATTAGTGTGTTCACACTGGAAATTCCAACAAGAAGTGCATTTCATGTACCCAGATGATGCACTTATTCAACCGGAAAAATGAAGTGAGGATTGTTGGACACTTCATGCACTCAACGTTAGCAGATTTGCTTACATAGCAGAAGAGAGGAGGGGCTACCTTAAATGTTTACATTTCCAGCATATTGTCACTGCAACACAAACACGCTGAAAGAGTTAAACAATATTACAGTGTTTTGTTGTCATTGATTTTAAAATGTTAAAATGTTTAACAGTTAAGCATGTAAATGTTAAAAGGCTAAAGGTTAAAACCTAAAGGTTTAAAGATTAAAACCTTGCTAGCATATTCAATTTGGTTGCTAGGGTGTTGCTAGGTGGTTGCTATGCTAACCTAGTTGGTTGTTAGGGTGTTGCTAGGTGGTCACTAATCCAGTTGGTTGCTACGTTGTTGGTAAGTGGTTGTAATGCTATCCCAGCTGGTTGTGGCTAGGTGGTTGCTGTGATTTTCCATATGACTGCTAGAGTGTTGCTATGTGGTTGCTATTATATTCCAAGTGGTTGCTAGGGTCTTGCTAGATTCCTATGTACTACATAATGATAAAGTTTCATGTCTGTAGATCCTGCACAACCTTTTGCACAACCTTCTGTCTAAAAATAAAAGCACCCGTAAAGTGTTATGCGGCAACAATAATTCTGATATTTTCCAAAACACAGGCACCCCATTCTTGTATGGGATCAATAAATGCTTCAAAAACTGCAACACGTGAGTTTTCCAAGTTTTTGAATAGGATAATAATAAAAATAAGATTATGGAGAACAGTATGTTGGCTCTTTCTAGTTCACATTTCACAAGGTCACTAGAAAATGTAAATAAAAAAAGTGTGTGAGCTGGTTTTGGCAGCAATGTCTCTCTCATCACCAGAATGTATAAAGACTTAACCATCATAAACAACACACTAAACACACACACACACACTGAGTAACTCTGTACAAATCAAATGACCTCACCACCATCAGCAACACTCACTCAAACACACACACACACACACACACACACACACACACACTCACACACACACACACACACACACACACAGCAGTGAATCTGATATTGGAAGATCTCACATGATGTGATTAATGACAGCTGTGTGTGTGTGTGTGTGTGTGTGTGTGTGTGTGTGTGTGTGTGTGTGTGTGTGTGCGTTTGTGTAAACCTGAGAAGAAAATATCACATAGAAAATAACAGAGTTCAGTGCTGTTTGGCTTTAAGCTTCACATCACTGCACTCGCACTGTTTGTTCTGATTACTGAGCATTTAGTCAAATCAGAATTCAAAGCAAGAGAGGAGTAGTGCACAAGACAACAACAACAATAATAATAATAATAATAGGAAGGACAGCAAATGTAAACCTATGTTGCAGAGTAAAGTGCTAAAAAGATGTTTATCCCACATGAAGATAAATTAATGTTTTAGTGTACAACAATATAGCATCATAAACAACACAAATATACAAACAGTAAGTCAGACAGTCAATATTCATAGTTGAATACTGGGGCTGTTTCTGAGCTGGATGGTAATCACTGTGATTCTACAAACACTACACTGTAAAGTTCAAGAGGAATTCACATATTAGCAGAGGTTGGAGAAGAAGAGGGCATGAATTGGGTGGAAGGTATCCATCATGATGGACTGAGCCCTTGTCTGCACCCTAGGGTTAGGGTTGTAGGAGGTCAGAGAGATCAGCACCACAGCAACAATGTGAAGCCTCTACACACCACACTACACTCTCCATGGTGCAGTGGTAAAGGTTCCTCACGCTAATGGCTTTCATGCTGAAGTTCTGGAGCCTCCTCAGGAAGAACTGTGTAGTGCTTTTGTAGGTTGCTGCTGGTGTTTAGAGACCAGAGAGGGAGTCTGAAACTGCTGACTGTGTAGCAATGAGCTGCTGCTGCTGATGAGAGTGTGATTTACTCTTTTTCCTGAAGTCGACAATGAACTCCTTGATCTTGACATTCAGGACAAGGTTGTTGTTATGGCAACACACACAGGTCATGTAGATAGTACTGTCTGTAACATTATGATTTCTTTTACTCTCCTTGTTTTAAAGTGAACTCTGTTGAAGTGTGAAAGTAAGTAAGACAGATGTGTTGGAGTAGGACAGAGGTGTGAGAGTTAGCCAGAGGTGTTGGAGTAAGACAGAGATGCGAGAGTAAGACAGAGATGCGAGAGTAAGACAGAAGTGTGAGAGTAAGACAGAGGTGCGAGAGTAAGACAGAAGTGTGAGAGTAAGACAGAGGTGCGAGAGTAAGACAGAGGTGTGAGAGTAAGACAGAAGTGTGAGAGTAAGACAGAGGTATAGTGTTCAATCTGAAGTAAATATGTGGAGTTTTGTATGTCACTGCAGTGAGTCAGCATGTGAGTGAGACAGACGTCGCATAGACTCTTTATTATTCTACAATACAATATGAAATGAGTTCATTTTGGTCAAAAGATGTCTTATTTATTTTTAATGACTTTTCTAATAGAGTCCATTAAGATGTGCTGATTTGTTGGGGTCAAGTGCATGTCATCGTTTTGCACTGCATTGTGGGTAACAGCCAGTTCAGTTGAAGGTCAGTGTGTTTTATTAGTCTGACAGCTGATAAGTTTTAAAATGTCATTTTCTCTCTTTCATTCTGTCTTTCAGAAAATTGCAATAATTACCAGTGCTGCCGCTGAGGAAATGTTAAAGTACCTCAGAAGTGTTATTTCAAACCATTAAAATGATCTGTGTTCAATAATACAGTGCTAATCTGCATTTAATGCCCAAAGACTAAAGTGACCTAAAAGAAATGCTTTACCTTTACATTTACCTTTATTAAAAATATAAGAATATGCATGAATTCATATTGGTAACATTCCCATGTGCAAGCATCCCCTCACCTCTTACCCACCATGCCCCACCACGCCCCTCCATGCAGCCAACGGCCAATTCCCCAACCTTCTAAAACCATGCTGTGCTATTACAGAAAAGGGAATCTCTATTGCAGATTAGAGACAAAATATCAGCAGTGACAGAGAAGTAACACACGTTCTGGTGATGGTGCTGCTGCAAGACATCACAGAATGATCCATTTTAACCACTTCTCTCAGAGACTCAGCAGACACTCGTCCACCTGAGGCAAAATCAATAGAGACATGAACTTCATGGATGGGTGTTAAATTTAATCATGAGTGAAAATACTGATATCTCACTTGCCTGCAGTTAGCTGTGATTTTTTTTCTGTGGCCGAGCTTCTTGCAGCATTTCAGTTCTACCTAGTCCTACCAACTTTTCCCTCTTCAGTGGTGCACAAAGCAGCTGTGCAGGAGGCATTAATTGTCTCATTAACCATTTTTTTGTCTCATTAACCACCTTTTTCTTATCCTGACTGTTCTGGTTGGGTCCATAATAATATTCAATATATAAAGTCAGTTTTTTCCTCAGCCAGCTGTAAAGTTTGCACTTTGTTGACATGTTTTCACTTTCCACACCATTCCAAGAAAAATTAGATGCTACATTTCCACATTTCCTTTTTTAAAGTAATAATTGAGCACCCATTGCTAAATGTTTGGGTGGGCGTGGCATTCAACCTCTTATAATCAAGACAAAATCTTATTAAATATGGTATTACAAATGAACATGGGCTTATCAACGGCCAAAATATTAAACTAATTTTAAGAAAGGTCTACAAGTATGATTTTGCCTTCCATTTAACCCTTGGCACTTTATTTTATTTATTTATTTATTTGTATAGCGCTTTTAACAATGGACATTGTCACAAAGCAGCTTTACAGAAATAAA
>CM074940.1:10527-36496 GCA_037576815.1 Pangasius larnaudii | reverse complement strand
GCTCTCCCTTTTAGTTATGCTGTCATAGCTAGTCTTGCCGGAGTCCCTGCTTGCACTCTGCATGCAAAGTATATTGTCCTTAACCATTATGAGACAAAAGCTTACTTAACAATCTCTCCCTCTCTCTCTCTCTTTCTCTCTCTCTCGAGCTACACATGCTACTCCTGAGATACCAGTGATCCTGACCCTTCTCTCTGGACCTGCCTGATCCATCCTGATGCCCTACTTCTGGTTGGAGTTCTTATCAGTTGAGTTTGCTCGCTGCTGCTGGGGCCCCACATGGACAGCCTGAAGATCACTGGGATTGCTGGGGATGGTGCTGCTTGGGGGCCATGAAGATGGCTTGGGGATCTCAAATGGGGAGTTGTACTGTGATGGGTTGTGACTGTGATTGCTATGGTGGCATTGGGGCTACAGCTGTGGATATGTTCAACAAACTGGACTTCATATGAGAGTGTAGGGTGTTGCTGCTGATGGGGAACTGCTATCTGTAATCCTCTAGGTTCTTCTGGAAGAGCATGCAGAGGCTCAGTGCTGGCAGCAGTTATCCAGCAGGTCCAGGTTCTGCTGTAGCTCCTGTGCAGCAGGTGTCAGCAGCAGCAGGTCATCTGCTTACAGCAGGAATTTTACTTTCCTGTCTTCTAGGGTAAGTCTGGGAGATGCAGACACTTCCAACTGCACCGTGAACTCATTAATGTAAATACTGAGTCATATTTGACTCAGACTGCACTCCTCTTTCCTGTGTGAACAACTCTTACCTTTTGTCACTCCACATTTTTATAGATTACAATTATTTAATGATGTCATACACATTACTGTATCTCATTGTAGTCCCTCATGCTGAATGCAATTGAAAAAAAAAAAACAAGCAAATATGGCTTGCTTTACATTTTATGTTGTAAATGTGTTCAGTTGTACAGTGATTTGGAAGATGTATTCAATAACAAAAAACAATATTCTAACAAAAATGCTTCTGAAATTGTTCAGATCTGAGATCTCTCTCTTTCTCTCTCTTTCTCGTTAAAGCAGTGTTGGTAAAACAAGTGCTGCATTATTGGCAGAAAGGCAGCTGGAAGGGAGATAAGGGGTGTGTGTGTGTGTGTGTGTGTGTGTGTGTGTGTGTGTGTGTGTGTGTGTGTGTGTGAGAATTGAGCTGCACTATCAACTGAATGTAAAGATGAACGTCTCTTTTAGTGGTTTCCCCTAGGATGTGTAGTGTGCATATAGAGTGTATTGTGTGTGCACATGAGTGTGTATGTGTGTGATATAAGAAGAGAAAAGTACATTAGAAACATTAACACAGTAACAGCAGCAGTTCTTTGGATTAATGGCAGAAATTGTGATGCTAGTAGAAGTAAAGATGTTGGCTTGGCACTCACATGTGAATAATTACAGTAATCAGAACAGGATGAAATGACAGCATGCATCATTTTCTCGACAATATTTTTGTTCTGGAAGAAACCATTTGAAATCCAATTCATATTTTTTGGAATGTGATCCACTGTTTAGTGGCACAGAGCCAAATGTTTCTAAATGCTTTTAGCTAATTTAGGCAGAACAAAAGGACTTCTGTTATACTTTTTGTTCATGGTGAGTGTCTTTAAAAAGCTATATTCAATGACCACATCTGCAAAACTAGACCCTATTCACTATATAGTGCAGTAGGTAGTGAATTTGAAAGAATCCAGAGGATACAGAGCACAGAGGTAGGAAGCATGAGGACTAACAGCCTTATACTATGCATGTCGTAATGAAGCTGGGTACCATTTCAATAAAAAGGAAACATGATCCACTGGTAGTGTGGAGCTAATGGATCCCAGAGACTCCACAGTGAAGGAAAAGAAATCAGTAATGAAAACATTCAGCATCTGAGTTTAGAAATAATTCAGCTGAACAAAGACTCTCTGCTTGATGTATTTTGGGTTAGAGATTTTGTACAGCAGCACACATTCATTCTTTCATCATGTTAGACTTAACAAAAATTAAAGAACCAACCAGAGCAGCCGTGAATCAAATTAGCCTGTGAAAAAAAATCAATTTCTCTTGAATGTGAAAGAATGTGGAATAGGAAAAATTTGTTCGTTCAAACTTTGGATTTTTATAAGTTTTATGGTTTTACTTAGATAAACCTACACAAGCTGTGTTAATTGATGTTGCAGTGTCAGTTAAGGTGAACCAGGCTTTCCTGAAAAAAAGTCCTGTGTGTGTTTCAGTTAAAATGGGTAGACCTCTAGCCTGTAAGGTCAGCAAAAATCAACAGCATGGCTGCGGCCAAGACCTGTGAAAGCACACGACGAAAAAAAGCCAATTGTGTAAATACATAAGTTGTAAATTACAGTTTTTCTCACTCACATGAGGCAACTGTTGAAGCAATAATAACTGCAAATGGCAAAGCAGTAAATTGTCAATAATAATGCAACTTATTAAATATTTAATGTTACTCAAAGTGGTAAGTATTTTCCTAAGTGTTTCAACCAAACAAGGATGTCCTTCTTGTTGTCCTTATCTGATTCCTCAGAGTATGACTGTGGATAACATTACTGTATATTACTGTTTATTATTTTGAACTTTAAGAAAAGAGTGTGGTCGCAGATGTGCTGATTCTGTGTGAACATGACCCAGTGCTTCAAATTGAGAATATTGTAACAGCCATATGTATACAATTGAAACATGTTCTTACAGGTAGTGGGGCAGCATGGAGGTACAGCAGGTAGCATTGACACCTCACGGCCCCACGGTCCACGGTCCACAAGCCTGAGATCAGTTTACTGTCTATTACTCTGGGTTCTCAGGTTTTCCTCCCACCTTGGAAAAACATGGAAATAGGTAGATTGGCTATGCCCCTAGGTGTCAAGGGCCATAAACTCACCCCCAGGGTTCCCAGGATACACACCAGATCCGCCACTGCCCTGACCAGGAAGAATGAATAAATGTCAACTAATATTTTTTAGAAATCAGGTGACTAAAATTATTTAATAATAATTTCTTATTGCTCAGAGTAAAAAAAAGGGTAGCTTAATTGCAAAATCATGAAAAAAGAGAAGGTCAATAAATTATAAAGATGATGGGTGATAGACGGTGGGCACAGTTTAACATAACAGAAATTCATTAAGTACCAACTAATTGTTCAGGCCTGTTTCACAGCCATGACCTCTGCATGAATAAAATGCTGAGACTCTTTGTCCTACCTACCTATCATGCCTCAGGTCTAAACTTCACACTCTGAAGGTCAGAAAAACTGAAACAAGATTTGGAAATCTCAAAGGTGCTAGATGTGAAGAAACATGAAGCTATGCACAGCCTTTGTGGTATAGTAATGTGAGGCTCAGGTACACTACAGATATGACACAGACATTAAACACATATGGCACAGAAACAGCACATGTAAGGCACAGACGCAGCACAGATACAGTACAGATATGGTACGGGTGCCAAACAGATATGGCACAGATACAGCAGAGGTGAGGTACAGATAGGCAGATACAGTGCAGGTACAGCACAGATATGCAGATACAGGGCAGGTATGGCACAGATACACAGACACAATACAGGTATGGCACAGACACAGCACAGGTATGGCTCAATTCAATTCAGTTTTATTTATATAGTGCTTTTAACAGTGGACATTGTCACAAAGCAGCTTTACAGAAATAAATACATTCAAATTAAATTAAATCAAAATAAATTGTAAATGTGTGAATTTTTAATTTATATAAATTCAGGAGATAAATTTTAAAATCATTAATTTATAAATTTATCCTTAATGAGCGAGCCAGAGGTGACAGTGGCAAGAAAAATCTCCCTGAGACGATATGAGGAAGAAACCTTGAGAGGAACCAGGCTCAAAAGGAACCCATCCTCATCTGGATGACACCCGATAATGTGATTATAAATCATTCCCTCTATAACTGTGTACTACATGGACAAATAGTGCAAATGTGTAGACAGGAAATTCATTATAGTTTTCACATGAAGTCTATTTTATCCAATGTTGGAGTCTAAGTTATCAACTGTTCACTAATGGAAACTTGAGTGCAAAACTGTTCGTGGCAATTGCAGTCCAAAGCCATCTTTATAGTTTCTAAGTGGTACCATCCTCAGGTATGTCCGTGTGGGCCATCCGCAGCAGCAGCGAGTGAATTCCAAGTGAAGAGAGCTCCAACCAGAAGTAGGGCATCGAGCTGGATCAGGCAGGTGTGGAAAGCAGAAGGAGTTAGGATCACTGGCACAGACACAGCACAGGTATGGCACAGACATGCAGAGATGGTGCAGGTGTGACACAGATGTGGCAGAGATATGGCTCAGTTACAGCATGTCAGTGTCAGTATCTTTTTTATAGTCACGAATTGGAGCATGCTAACAGATTCGATCTATCCCTGAAAACTCTACATGCAATAAACACTACTCAGTTCAGTTAGCTTCAGTTTAACTTGGCCTGGAGAAGGCTAACTATTTAAAGTTGCCATGGTGATCTACCCAGCTGATGAGGGAACCATCATTGTGGTACAGATAGTCTGAGTTTGAACCAAAGTTAGCCGGCTAACCATTAAATCTTACATCACGATTCAACCCCAAGTCCTGAAACATATACTCTATATGTAACTACATAAAAAAACATTATTACAATATTATATATTATATTAGCACTAAAAATAAGAATTCTGAATAGTTTGAATTAAACCATGTTGTAATCTGATCTTTACACTATTGCCTATAGATATTTCCTATAAATCCTTTCTAGAAATTGCAATAAGAAAAACCTCTAGCTCTACGTTTTACCTCGTGTTTTGGACTCTTATTGCTCGATACACCCACATGTCATTTCTGGAACATTTTGGAATATTATTTTTGTAGATAATTTGGGTCTCTGGAGAACTAGTGGGGAGGGTTGCATCAGGAAGGGCATCCGGCGTAAAAACTGCCAAATCAAATATGTGGACCAATGACCTGCTGTGGCGACCCCTAACAGGAGCAGCTGAAAGAAGAACATTTTTGTAGATAAATTGTAAAATAGAGGGACACTTTCCTTTTTCCTGATTCAGAATTAACCGGTGGAGAAAAAAAATTCCACTCAGCTGCTGTTCATGAGCACTTTTCTCCATTCTAATTGGAAGACCATTTTGATTAAACTGTGTCACATGACCACTGCATACTCAGCTTCAAGTGCTTTGGACCCAGTGAAGATCTCGTGTCAGAATTTAAACTCACTTAAAATTTAAAACAGAATCTTTGAGAGAATCGGCAGTGTTAGCTTTTCTTGCTGCTGCAGTTTGGCGTCAATGCGCGCGCGTTCCTTATAGGCTGAGGTCTAAAGGCTATTTCTGAGAGGGAGGAGCGCGAGTGAAGCTCAGAAAGCTCGCAGAGACTCGGGGATCGCGCACCGAGAGGAGTCCTGACGCACGCACGCGGAAAGCGCGACTGCTGCCGCTGCATTGTAAATCCCGTAGCAGCGAAGCGCGCGCGTCTGTCTCTTTCCGGATTTGCGTGTTTGCACTCGG
The DNA here is from genome assembly GCA_037576815.1 of Pangasius larnaudii. Taxonomy (NCBI): domain Eukaryota; kingdom Metazoa; phylum Chordata; class Actinopteri; order Siluriformes; family Pangasiidae; genus Pangasius; species Pangasius larnaudii. The sequence goes on along the minus strand of CM074940.1, from coordinate 30,998 downwards.
GATTCTGTGGTGTTGCGCCGGTGTGTTTTGTGCTGTATGTTGTTGTATTTTATGTGTTTGTGTGTGTCTGTGTGTGTGTGTGTGTGTGTGTGTGATGGACGGACATAAAACTGAGCGCAGTGGAGTGAGATTCCTACCGGATATAAAGTGCATTGGGAAATAACGGAGCCTCTAACGGAAAAACGGGAATATTTACTCAGTACGGAGCTTTATACCAGCAAGTGCCCACGCACACAGTGCTTCTCGCGCCTTTGGATCGTATAATCTCCCTCAGTGTTTGGGATTTAAACTGGAATGAAACAGCGCGAGGATCAAAGCGAATAACCGGCATGAGGAAATAAAACAGCTGCGCGCGCTTGTTATCATGGAGCTGCGGAGGCTTTACTGTCTCATCCTCAACACGCCGTTACTGCTGTACGGAGAGGGTGAGAGCGCGTACACACACATCAACAACTGGTGTGCCTCGCACTTTTTATGGTAGCATGAAGTGTGTTTCTGCTGAAACTCATTTAAAAGGAAACGTGCAATAGCAAATACTCACAACGTGCAATCTTACACACACACACACAAACACACACACACACACACACACACACATAAAACTGTTCTAATCGAGTTAGTTAGAATGAAAAGAATTTTAAAAATATGTTTGAAGGAATGCCTTGACATGCTTGTGTGTGTCTGTGTGTGTGTGTGTGTGTGTGTGTGTGTAATAGCTGCCTTCACTGAAGTGCCCACAGATGTGAGTGTGTGTGAGGGTGAGGACGTGGAGATGCCGTGTGCGTTTCGTGCCGTTGGTGTGTCTCCGTTTGCTCTAGAGATTCAGTGGTGGTATCTAAAGGAGGTGACTCTGCGGGACACACATGACACACACACAGGCAACCGAGCCAAGGTAACACACACACAGTAATTAGATAAATTGAAACACTAACCACTTCAGTCTTACGCTAATCCCTTATGCCTTACTTAACCCCTTCATCCCTGCATTAACCCCCTCAGTCTTACACTTCAGCACTACACTAACTCCATCAGTCCTGCTCTAACCCCTTCAGCACTACACTAACCCCTTCCATTATACATAAATACCTATATGGACACATTAACCACTAGGATAGATAAAACCACATTTTTCATTTTCAGTGGTTTGTTTATGAAACTAAATGCTACAAGCTGTGAGTGTGTGGTAAGAATGATCTGTGCTATGCTGCAGATTCCCAATCTGTGTTGTTTATGTTACAGGTTGCTCCAAGAGATGCCACCAAGATCAGTGTAAGTGTGAATAAACAGGGATTTTAATCAAAGATCGTTTCAGAGTTACTATGGTAACCAAAAATGTACGCAGGTTAGTGTAGTTATTGTTAAATACACCATTCTGTCATCATGTAATCCTGCATTTGGGGACTGAATGTAAACTGAGCACAGGAAGCAAATCACACACTCTGCAACACAGTACTGGACAGAGTCATGTACTGAGCCAATCATCTTGTTACTTTAGTGTCATAACTAATTTAGATTCACTTTCTTTGACTGTAATAATGACACACAGACACACATATACACTGTACACTGAACACTTCCCTTGTGCAGCTGTAGTGAGAAACTGATTGTTGTGTGAGAATAGTTAATGAAGAAATTAACAGTGATATCATTAAAGTCTCCTTGTATTGTTTCCTGTCATGTTGGTCTCAGACGGTGCGTGTGCAGGGAAATGCCATCTCCCACAAGCTCAGCCTGTCCCAGGTGGGAAAGGAGGACGAGGGTGTGTATGAGTGTCGCGTGTCAGATTTATACTCAGATGACACGCAGGACTTTAAAGTGCAGGCGACACTTCGTGTGACGCCGCGGGACAGCATGCTTGCCGAGGAGGCTGTGTCTCATATCCAAAACCGCTGGACATTAAAGAGTGCAGCACGAGCCACTAACGAACCAGATCAGGGAAAAAGCCACGCAATCCCTCCATCATCATCACCATCAACCCTAACCACAGCCTCACCTCACACTGCTAATGCCTCCAACAGACAGCAGCATGAGACCGGTGAGTGATGGAGCAACAGCACCTCCACATGGAGGAAAAAAAACACACAGGAGAGAAACCATGGACAGAGGATGAGAGAGAGAGAGAAAAAGAGACAGAGGAAGTCAGATACACAGAAAAACAGAGACAGAGAGAGCAACAGAGAAAAAAACAGAGAGAGAGAATTCCATTAACTCTAAATGTTTTCATACAAAAACATTATCATTATCTAATAATGTAATATCAATAATTAATATCAATATTATTTAGATAAATATAAATAGATTAATCAGTGTAAATATTACAGGATCAGTTTATATCTCTGTGTGTGTTATATATGCACAGTGATGAAAGCTTTTTCCTGCTGCAGAAATTGCAGAAATGTTTGGCATCAGAAAACTGGTGAACACTGTCAGCATCAGCTACCAATTTAGTAACAAAAGTTCAATTTCTACACTTCTAATAGTTAGTGGAGATGAGAATCGCCTGGATACTTCCTTGTGTATGTACACACACATGCTGAGAGTTTCAAAAAACTGACTGACTGTATGAGACAGAATGTACAATAGATTCCACTGTTGTGAATCCAACTTTCCCTTTTTTCTTCACATCTTGTACATGTCAGACTTGTACACCAAAGCAAGCTCTAGCGTTAGCAGTTGTGACATTTGGAGTGACGGGTAACCTGGTGATTGCCTTCTCTCGTCATTTTTGCTGTGATGAGTATATTTTTATATGTTACAAGCATTTTTAATAGCATTCTGTGATGTCCATTGGCTTTGAGTTTGTTTTCACCCATTAGCATTGTTAGCCTGTATTAGCTATCATTCATCATGATGTTTTCTATGTCATGTCTATGTGAGTTTATACTGTGTAACATTTACTCTCTGATTGGTAAGCAACACACACCTCTCATCTCTACTGCAATGCTGGTTTCTGTCTCCTCCAAGTATTCCACCACCAATATTACATAAGTGTGGGATTTTCATATAACTTGTTTTAAGGTGATTTAACTGTTTCTTAAAGATCCTCCATTTTTGGAGGCTTATTTCCATGTTCACAATGCCTTAGAGCTGAGGCACACAGATGTTGCTTTGCCCCAGATGCTTTGGTTTGCCTTCCAAGAGCCTGTTCTTACCCTTCAGCCTCTCCGTTATGCCATGGGTATTTTCATGAATTATGCAAGTGGACCTGTCTCCCCTTATGGCTAGAGACATTAAGATACCGCTGTACTTGACTGACTCCTATACGTCCCAAACAAGGTGCAGACTGATCATGGCACTAGGTCTTCTGGTGAACTAATAATAAAGAGCTGCTTAACACTGAAGCAAGCAACATAATTCATTGGATTGAGTTTAGATTCACTGAGAATGTTAAACACCCTACTACCCCAACATGTGGCAGACATTTTTATGCTTGCTAATTAGAGTCAGCCAGGTGGCTATGTGTGGTACATGCCACCTGTTGAGGATAAATCCTGAGGATAAAGGATAAGAGGATAAATTCTGATAAATCAGAATTTCAGCTTTCATTTTCTGATATTTACATCTTGATGTGTTAAACACTTAGAACATGGCACCCTTAGTTTGAACCCACCCATTTTTCAAGTTAACATTAATATGTCTGAATGTCTACTCTTGGTTTGAGCCCTGGGTTTTGCCTGTGAAGGCTGCATTTGTTGTTAAAATGGATAAACCAACATGAAGACCAGAGAGCTGTCTATGGGAGAAAAGCAAACCATTTTGAAATTGAGAAAAAAGGGACGATCCATCAGAACCATTGCACAGGCATCGGGCATAGCCAATACAACAATTTGGAATGTCCTGAAAAAGAAAGAAACCACTGGTGTACTAACAACTAGGCATGGAACACGTCGGCCAAGGAAAACAGAGAGAAAGAGAGCAGCTGAGGACAGAAGCATTGTGAGAGCTGTGAAGAAAAACCCAAAAACAACATTCAGTGAAATCACCAGAAGTGTACAGAAACATTCTGCCTGCCAATTTACAGAGAAATTCATCCAGTGTAATTGGGAGGAACTTCATCATGCAGCAAGACAATGACCCAAAACACACTGTCAACACAAAAAAGGACTTCATCAGGGAAAATTGGAAAGTTTTAAACTAGCCAAGTCAATCCAATTCAGTTTTATTTGTATAGCGCTAACTTTGTGACAATGGCCACTGTTTGTGACAATGGCCAGCTCTATACAAATAAAATTGAATTCAATTGACTGATGAAGATGAATACCAGTAGCTCCTACATGAATAACTATCTTTGAAAACCTTGTAACCTAAGATTACCTGCTATGTAAACCGGCCTGACACCCAGTGTACACCTAACTAGTGATGCTGGTGCCCCTAAAGGCCTAGCTAATTTTACATGCCTTAAGATAGAGTCTTCTATAACCAGAGCTCTTTCAGGTTTCTGAAAGTGAAGCGGAGAGGAGTGGAGCTTCAGTGGGTAAATGTAAATGTTAAAGCATTTACATTTTCATTTACATTTATATTTATGGCATTTGGCAGATGCCCTTATCCAGGGCGACTTACAAAAGTTCTTTGAAGTCTCTATCAATAAATATATTCTGATACTGGTTCCCTAGGTCAGAAACTAAGAATACCATCAGTCCAAAAACTCTGTTAGGGAGGTAATATAATAACAAGTGCTCAAACAATACAAAGTTTTTTTTAAAGTGCTAAATTTAAGTACTTTATGAAGAGGAAAGTCTTTAGATGTTATTTGAAGACTGCCAGTGACTCAGCTGTTCGGATATCTAGGGGAAGTTCATTCCACCACCTAGGAGCCAGAACAGAGAAGAGTCTCGACGCATGCCTTCCTCGTACCCTAGAGATGGTGGGACCAGTCGAGCAGTGCTAGAGTACCGGAGGGAGTGTGGTGCCATGCGAGGTGTGATAAGAGCTTTGAGATAAGTGGGTGTTAGTCCATTTTTGGCTTTGTAGGCAAGCATCAGTGTTTTAAATCTGATGCAGGCAGCTACAGGAAGCCAGTGGAGGGAACATAGCAATGGGGTGGTGTGGGAGAACTTAGGATGGTTGAAATCCAGTTGTGCAGCTGCATTCTGGATCAGTTGCAGAGGACGAATGGCACTCAGAGGCAGACCTGCCAGGAGCAAGTTGCAATAGTCTAATCTTGAAATGACAAAGGACTGAACAAGCACCTATGTGGCCTGTGTTCCATGGTTACTCCAATGTTGCATGCAGTAATGTAAGGCGAGATCAGAGAGTTGTCTAGGGAGATTGCAAGATCCTGACATGGGGATGAATCACCTGGGATGAACAGCAGTTCAGTTTTGCGGCTATTAAGTTTCAGCTGATGAGCTGTCATCCATGATGAGATGTCTGCCAGACATGCTGATATCCAAGCAGAAACAACGTCAGAGGGAGGAAAGGAGAGGATGAGTTGTTCGCATAGCAGTGGTATGAAAAACACTTGTGAAGATCTGATCACACCAAGAGATCGAGTATAGAGGGGGAACATTGTGGAAGAGATTGGCTCCAATGGACAAGATGACTTGCAGGATCTCTTCTGTTGCTAGTTTAGAAAAATGTGCTAGCGAAGGAGAATCCTCAGTGTGTAGTGTAGGAGTTGGGGTAGAAGTGAAGGTCTGGCAGATTTTTTTCAATCTTCTCATCATAAAAGGTGGCAAAGACTGCAGCATTCAGGGAGGATGGAGCAGGAGGAGCTGGTGGGTTGAGTAATGAAGAAAAATGTTGTGGAACGTGTGAGGATCTTGTGCAGAGGTTTTCAGCTTTTCCTTGTAGAAGGCAGTCTTAAGTCACTTCAGATGAGAATTTGGACAGGAGAACATGGTAAGAGGCAAGATTTGTGTTGAGTTGTGATTTGTTCCACTTGCTCTCTGCTGTTCTCTCTGATTGCTGTGTAACACATCCAATAGCCAAAGAACAGGGCAGGAAATCTTCCTGGGTTTAGAAGATAGAGGGCAGAGGAGGTCCATGGATGAGGAAAGTGAGGAGAGGTCCAGGCCATTTCCTCCCTTTGTTTGTGGGAGGGCAGCTGTTGAGTGTTAAGGAGAAGGAATGCAGAAGAAGGAGAAGGCCAGAGAACCTGAGTGTCATCTTTGGATTATCCTGCCAAGTCATCGCCCATTCACCCCGCTGTGAGGGTTCTAATGCTGGAGTTGGGGGATTACTAACTTCCCCTAAGGCATCCAGAGTTTCCGCTACAGAAAATACGGTGCCCTCCCTCTCACTAACCTATTATCTGGAGTCTGGATGTGCACATCTAATACTTCAATCTTCCTCATCAGATAGCTAACTAATATTACACTTAGCACAAATAAAGATATTACTAACGATGGAGTAAAAATGACTAAACATCCTGTACTCAACACATTGAACAAGTTGAATGCTTGCCATGTTATTTAACGTACCTTAGTCGAACATTAGTTGATATTATTTTAGGTGTGGATCCAGCATGGATGGCCTCCACTCGCTGTCTTTAGACAAAATACAAAAGCATTCTTCAAAACAATGAAAAAAATGAAAATACAGCAGAAAAGAAAGTGGAAAATACAGCAGATGAAAACGATAGCACAAAATTATCAATAAAAAAGAAAGAAACAGTATAGTTTAAACGCCGATGCAGGCAAGAATATCCCGGCAAACAATTCAAAAACAGAACTATGTCACAGGCAGAGATTATCCTCTTAATCTATCAATCACCAGACCTTAACCCAATTGAGCAGCATTTCACCTCCTGAAGAGGAGACTGAAGGCAGAAGCCCCCCAAGAACAAACAACAACTGAAAGAAGCTGTGGGTCGCTGGCTTTATGCAGTTATTGCAAGCAAGGAATATGCAACCAAATATTAAGTGTTTATTTACTTTAATTTACTTTAAGATTGTCTGTTTGTATACTTTTACTCACCTAAAGATTGGGTGGTCTGACACCAAAGTTGCCATGTTCTAAGTTGTAAATATCAGAAAATGAAAGATGAAATTATAGCATATTTATACTGGCCATACCATACCATAATTATACTGGCCTTGCAGTTCCAATACTTTTGGAGGGGACTGCATATAGCGCTTTAAACAATGGGCATTGCCACAAAGCAGCTTTGCAGAAATCTGAATGTAGATTTAGGTCCCTTTGTGGTACAGCATCTGCTTAGAAAGCCTTCTAGCAGCTTGTGAAAACTAGTGCCCAGTGACTCTCTAATGAGGACATTCGTTACACATGTTGCCTACAGAGGGTGAGAGTCATTAGCAGGGACATCTCTCAACCCAACCATGGACTGTTCACTTCTCTCCCATCTGGGGATTACTACAAAAGCCTCGAATGTCACAGCAGCAGGCTAAGGAACAGCTTCTTCCACCTCAGCTATCAGTTTGCTGAAGTCTTCACAGTGGCACCAATCCCCTTTCTCCCACCTTTCAAATGATCTTTGGACATAGAGGAATGATATATAGTTGTGCACCTTCTTCTACTTGTACCTTTTGAGTATTGTACATGTATTTGGTGAATTTTGCACGCTGTAATGTTTCTGTCCACCACTCACTGGCCGTTAATGTCATAACTTTCAGAGAAGCCAAACTTCTACCAAACACCAAACCTTAATGATTTGGTGGAATCTTCTAGCTCCTGTTTGTTGAATGTAGCCATTGATGTTTTTTTCCAGGCGAATGCAATCTATTATTCTAGTGTATTGGCTCATGAAGTTTCAAGATTCATGAGTTTATTGTCATATGTACATGAAAGTCTGTTACATAGTACTATGAAATTCATACTCTGCAAATCCTCCCAGCAACTTCTGACATACTTTAAACAGGACATAAGGAAAACACAAAAACCTAAATTATAAATAATGCAAAAAAAATTTGTAAGACAAAGTGTATACATCCATTGTAAACATGAGATGTTCATGTGCAATAAAGTGTATATGTGCAATGTAAACATGTGCAAAGGCCTGCAGAGTTAGGCTCAATAGTGGTCCATGGTTTTGTTCTTATTTGTAAATGTGTCTGTGTGGTAAGGCAGGGCGGGGTAAAGCTTGGCACATCTCAAGATCAGAGGGCAGACTGTGTCTGCAGTGTTGGGGGAGGGGTAGTGGATGAGAGTTGTTCACAAGCCAGACAGTCTGTATGTAAAAACTGTTTTTTACCCTTATTGTTCTTGCTTTTGCGCTCCTGACGCCTGCCTGATGGTAGGAGTGTGAATAGGCTGTGTTGGGGTGGTTATTGTCCTTAATGATGTTGTGGGCTCTCCTGATGACTCTGGACTGGTAAAGGCTCTCCAGCCTTAATAAGGCTGTTCCAAAGGTGGTTTGGACAGCTCTCGCCACCCACTGTAGAGCCTTACGGTTCTGAGCTTTGCAGCTTCCAAACTAGACTGTGATGGAGCTGGTGAAGATGCCCTTGATTGTACACCTGTAGAAGCTGCTGTGCATTATGCTTGGCATGCCAAATTTCCTCAGCCTTCTTAAGAAGTACAGATGCTATCAAGATTTTTTCACCTCACTGTGTAGTGTTGAGACCAGTGAGAGATCCTCAGTGATGTGAACACCAAGGAATTTGAAAGTGCTCACTTTTTGTGACTGTTTGTTCTGTTAATGACTGAACAGACTGTCAGACAATGACTGTTGTATCATCAGTGAAATTGGTGATGCTAGTGTTGTTCTGGGAGGCCACACAGTCATTTGTTGAAGAACGTGTAGAGCATGGGGCTCAGTATGCAGCCCTGTGGAATTCCTGCGTTTATAGTTATTGTCCTGGATGTGTTGTTCCTTATTCAAACAAACTGGGGCCTGCCCATTAGAAAGTACAGAACCCAGCTGCAGAGGGTGGGTGGTACACCAAGGGTGCAAAGCTTGTTAATGAGCTTAGATGGTATTTCTGTGTTGAATGCTGAGCTATATTTGATCAACAGCATTCGAACATAGCTGTCTTTATTCTTTAGGTGTGTGAGAGCAGTCTATATTGTTGTGGTGATAGCATCGTCTGTGGACCTGTTTGGTCTGTACGCTAACTAGAGAGGGTCCAGAGTGACTGGTGTGATGGTCTGGATGTGACTCATGACTATTCTCTCAAAGCAGCTCATCACTATTGGAGTCAGTGCAATGAGATGGTAGTCATTGAGACAGGTTGCTTTTTTATTTTTTGGCAGTGGTGCAATGGTGGTCCTCTTCAAGCAGGTGGGAATTGAGGCTTGTGCAAGGCACAAGTTGAATATATCCACGAAGACATCAGCTAGCATCAATGAGCAGGTTCTGAGTGCTCATCCAGGGATTTTTTTTCTGGGCCAGCTGTTTTCCATGGGTTTATTTTCTTAAAAGTATTTGCCACATCTGCAGATGAGACTGGGAATGGTGGGTTCTGCATGCTCCCACTAACCAGCTTACTCCTCAGTGGCTCAGTGTTGAGGGCCTCAAAGCGGGCATAGAATTCATTGAACTCATCTGGTGTGATGTGGCTGTCAGTGACCTCACCCTTGCTTTTGCTTCGATAGGCTGTGATGTTTTGTAATCCCTGCCACAGGTGCCAGGTGTCAGTGGTGGTTTAGTGACATTCCAGCCTCTGTCTGTATTGTCTCTTGGCATCCCTTATGGCTCATTGACAGTAATATCTGGCCTTCTACTGAAGTGTAATCATTCAGGTGAAGAGTACCGTCCACACGCTTAGCGTTGCTCTTAATCACCTCCCACTCAGTGCACTCAAAGCAGTCCTGAAGCACCTGATCAGATTCTTCCACAGTTTTACTTACTGGGAGGGCTTACTTGAGGAGATGTCTGTATGTGGGGTAGAGGAACACTGAGATGTGGTCAGACCGTCCTAAGTGGGGGTGCAGTGCAGCCTTGTACATCAGGCCCAGTATGTTTTTCTCCGTCATAGGAAAGTTAACATGCTGGTGGTATATTAACATGCTGGTTAAACAGTGTGCTTACAAGAAATGTGAGTTTTTAACCATTGTAGCCTCTCTTGACTTGAAGTTTAAGGACGTTTAAATGTTTATTTCACCTCACATGGTATAAACAATATTTTTTGAAGAATATCTGACGTTTTGAATGCAGACTGAAGCTGAAGGGTTTTGTGTGTATGTGTTTAGCTGGAGGTGTGTAAGTGTGTGTGTTCTTTCAGGAAAGTGTGTGTGTTTAGCTGGCGATGTGTGTGCTTTTGGCTAAAGGTGTGTGTGTGTGTGTGTGTGTGTGAGTGCGTATCTGAAGTTGTGTATGTTTAGCAGAAGGTATGTGTGTCTAGCTAAAGCTGTGTGTTTAGCTGAAGATGTGTGTGTGTTAAGCTGAAGGTGTGTGTGTGTGTGTGGGTGGGTGGTTGGGTGAGTGGGTGTGTGTATTTTTTCAGGAAAATGTGTATGTTTAGCTAGCGATGTGTGTGCTTTTAGCGAAAGGTGTGTGTGTGTGTGTGTGTGTGTGTGTGTGTGAGTATGTGAGTGAGTGTGTATCTGAAGCTGTGTGTGATTAGCTGAAGGTGTGTGTGTATATGTTTGTATGTGTGTATCTGAAGCTGTGTGTATTTAGCTGAACGTGTGTGTGTATTTAGCTGAAGGTGTGTTTGTTTAGCTGAAGATGTGTGTGTGTGTTTAGATGAAAGTGTGTATGTTTAGCTGACAATATGTGTATACTTTTAGCTGAAGGTGTGTTTGTATGGGTGGGTGAGTGAGTGTATATCTGAAGCTGTGTGTATTTAACTGCAGGTGTGTGTATTTGGCTGAAGGCGTGTGTGTTTGTGTGTATTTAGCTGCAGGAATGTGTGTGTGTGTGTGTGTGTGTGTGTGTGTGTGTGTGTGTGTATGTTGAGCTGAAGCTGTGTGTATTTATCTGCTGGTGTGTGTGTATTTAGCTGAAAGTTTTTGTGTGTTTAGCTGAAGCTGTGTGTATTTAGCTGCAGGTGTGTATATTTGGCTGTGTGTGTGTTTGTGTGTGTTTTAGCTGAAGCTGTGTGTGTTTAGCTGAATGTGTGTGGGTGTGTATTTATCTGAAGGGGAGTGTGTGTGTTTGTGCTTGTTTAGCTGAAGGTGTGTGTGTCTGTGTTTAGTTGAAGGTGTGTATGTGTTTTTATCAGAATGTGTGTGTGTGTGTGTGTGTGTTTAGCTGAAAGTATGTATGTTTTATTATATAAATGTGTGTGTATTTAGCTGAAGGTGTGTGTGTGTGTGTTTAGCTGAATGTGTGTGTGTTTTATCTGAATGTGTGTTTAGCTAAAGCTGTATGTATTGAGCTGAATATGTATGTGTGTGTGTGTGTGTGTGTGTGTGTATTTCTTTAGCTGAAGATGTGTGTATTTATTTGAAGTTTTGTGTATTTAGCTGAAGGTGTGTGTGTGTTTAACTGCAAGTGTGTGTTTAGTTGAAGCTTTGTGTATTTAGCTGAACATGTGTGTGTAGCTGAAGGTGTGTATGTATTTAGCTGAAGGTGTGTGTGCGTTTAGCTGAAGGTGTGTGTGTGTGCGTGTGTGTGTGTGTATTTAGCTGAAGGTGTCTGTGTGTGTAGCTGAACGTGTGTGTGTGTGTGTGTGTGTGTGTGTATTTAGCTGAACGTGTGTGTGTGTGTGTGTGTGTGTGTGTGTAGCTGAAGGTGTGTGTGTGTTTAGCTGAATGTGTGTGTATGTATTTTGCTGCAGGGTTGTGTGTGTTTGTTTAGCTGAAGGTGTGTGTGAGTGTGTGTTTAGCTGAATGTGTGTTTGTGTATTTATCTGAAACTGTGTGTGTCAAGTGAGTCATTTCTCTATATAGCTGGTATACATTGGAATAAAATGGCATTTCTCCAGGACCGTGGTACAACACAGAACAGGGCAGTAGTACAGTACACCGTAGACTACATAAAGTGCAAATATACAACAGTGTGAGACAATAAATGCACAGAACAAAATATAAAGAATAATAAATACTTAGAACAGTGAATACACAGTACAATAATTACACAGTGCAGTGACAACAGAACGTGTGTGTTTGCTTCTCTTCTTCTACCCATCCCGAGGCACATAGAGATTGTGCCAGCTCCAGTAGACAGAGGCCATCCCTACGAGGATCCTGAGGCATCCAGAGATGGACCAGCTCCAGCCGGTTTCTGCCTCGTGAGGATTTGGGTATTTAAAGCAACGCTGCCAACCCTATGTGGACTTTGAGGAAGACAACAACCTCCAAATCAATATACACATAAAACTCTACATGACTATACATAAATGCAGAAAGGACATTGTTCATATCACACTCTCCAGTGTCACCCAAATGAGGATGGGTTCCCTTTTGAGTCTGGTTCCTGTCAAGGTTTCTTCCTCATATCATCTCAGGGAGTTTTTCCCTTGCCTCAGTCGCCTCAGGCTCACTCACTAGGGATAATCTAGGACTGTTTTTGTTTATGTTTGCATGTTTTTTGTTTCTTATGTTCTGTAAAGCTGCTTTGAGACAATGTTCATTGTTAAAAAACGCTATACAAATAAAATTGAATTGAATTGAATCGAAAAATTTTAAACTGTAATTTAAGCTGAAGGTGTGTTTGTGTGTGTGTTTATTTAGCTGAAGATATGTGTGTGTTTATTTATCTGAAGATGTGTGTGTGTGTATTTAGCTGAAGGTGTGTATGTATTTAGCTGAAGGTTTGTGTGTGTGTGTGTGTGTGTTTAGCTGAAGGTGTGTGTGTGTGTGTGTGTGTGTGTGTGTGTGTGTGCGCGCGTATTTAGCTGAAGGTGTGTGTGAGTGTGTATGTGTGTGTATTTAGCTGAAGGTGTGTGTGTATTTTAGATGAAGGTATGTGTGTGTGTGTGTGTGTGTGCGTGTGTGTGATTATTTAGCTGAAGGTATGTGAATGTGTGTGTGTTTTCAATCCATTCTTACTCTCTTCCAACAAATATTTAAACATAAACAGAATCCTTTAATGTCACTGCAAACACACACACACACACACACTCACACACACCTGAGACTTTGGCGTCACTGCACTGACGTTTTCTGTAATCCTGTGAAAGCCCATTTGTTTCATCTCATTGATGCAAAAAGTAAATGCATTTAATGCATTTAAGTAAAAAATGTTGCCAATAAAGATTTCCACATATTTTTCTAAAGCCATACAGATTAACTCTGTACAGGCATTATCTCATGACACCAATATAGAGAGATCCAATCAGAGCTCTTCAAGAGAAAGTAGAACAGTCAGATTACTTGATGGACAGAACAAACTGCAGTGTAAATGTACACATTTGACTGCAAAATTATTATTATTATTATCATTATTATTATTACATTATTTACAGTAAAAAAAAGTTGGCCAAAGTTTCATTTATAATGCACAGCAGTGGTTGGACCTTAACACAATAGAAAATGCAGTTGTCAAAAATGTGCTGACAAACAAGACAAAAGGAGAAAAGAAAAGACATCCAGAGAAACAGAAGGCTTGTATTTTGCATGACAAAAATTCTACTACACTCTGTCTTTTTAATGTAACTTGCTTAAATGCAAAACCGGTGTATAGCTTGCATGCAACTATACACACACTGTAAGGGTTAGATAAGAGTTATATCCTAACCATAAGGTTGTTGAAAGAAACAGAGCTGATTCAGAGATTTGACACAGGCAGGTAAATCCATTATCATACAGAGGTTTGTCAGCAATGGTTTGTTTGTATTTTAATATACACCGATCAGCCATAACACTAAAACCACTGACAGGAGAAGTGAATATTGATTATCTCATTACAATGGCACCTGTCACGGGGTGGAATATATTAGACAGCAAGTGAACAGTCCGATATATTGGAAGCAGGAAAAATGGGTAAGAGTAAGGATCTGAGTAATTTTGGCATGGGCCAGATTATGATGTCTAGATGACTGAGTCAGAGCATCTCCAAAATGGCAGGTCTTGTGGGGTGTTCCCAGGATACAGTTGTTAGTACCTTCCAAAAGTGGCCCAAGTAAGGACAACCAGTGAACCAACGGCAGGGTCATGGGCCCCCAATGATCACTGATGCGTGTGGGGAGTGAAGGCCCGTCTGGTCCGATCCCACAGAAGAGCTTCTGTAGCACAAACTGCTGAAAAATTTAACGCTGGCTCTGATAGAAAGGAGTTAGAACACACAATGCAGCGCAGCTTGCTGCATATGGAGCTGCGTAGCTGCAGACCAGTCAGAGCACCCATGCTGACCCTGTCCACCACCGAAAGCTTCTACAATGGGCACGTGATCATCAGAACTGGACCATGGAGCAGTGGAAGAAGGTGGCCTGGTTTGATGAATCACGTTTTCTTTTCCATCATTTGGATGGCCGGGTGCGTGTGCGTCACTTACCTGGGGAAGAGATGGCACCAGGATGCACTATGGGAAGAAGGCAAGCCGGCAGAGGCAGTGTGATGCTCTGGACAATGTTCTGCTGGGAAACCTCCGGTCCTGGCCTTCATGTGGATGTTACTTTGAAACGTACCACCTACCTAAACATTGTTTCAGGCCAAGTTACACCCCTTCATGGAAACCGTGTTCCCTAATGGCAGTGGCCTCTTTCAGCAGGGTAATGCGCTCTGCCATACATGATGAAAAAATTGTTCAGGAATAGTTTGAGGAACATGACAAAGAGTTCACGGTGTTGACTTGGCCTCCATATTCCCCAGATCTCATGACATGTTTGACATGTTGGGAGTGAGAACAGGTTGCTGTCTTTCACCTGGAGAGATCCCCCACTTAAGAACACCTGATCTCCAAACTCTGTCATGTGACTTGGATTTTTTCTTGTTTTCATTTTTTATGAAAACAAGAAAAAAGAAAAATAAGAGAAAACATAGAGAAAAATGTTGGTTAGTTATTTTTATACTTTGCATGGGTAGGAATCGTTATTTTTGCCTTTATTTTTTCTGTTCAACAACCATTTGGAATTGACATGCGAAATAATTTCTTATAGAATCATTATTGTTGTGTTTACATTTTGACACAAATAGATGGAAGATCTGGATGATCAGGAAAATGAATTCAGGAATATGCAACGCATGAGAGCAGATGAATTTGAGTTACTCTTGGGCTTTCACAGACTAACAAATTGCACCACTGGATGGTGCGCCCAAGAGCGAGCAGTAGTCACCGAGTGAGGGGGTGAAGTCACCTAGCACAAAAAAATGAGTCATGTATGGATTACTGGGGCTAAAATTGTGTAGTGTGCACTAGGCTTAAACGCTCACAATAAAGTGTTCTGTCTCTGCAGAAAAAAGGTGCAGAAGAACACACTTTTCCTGCAGAACTGGGATATTTTTAAACTACCAATTTAAATGTTTACATCAATTATATTTACAGCATTACTAGCATGCATGCGAGACTTATACATGCACCTCCTGACCCAGTTCTTACATCAGCTCTGTATGTGTAATATACCTAAATATTTCAGGGTCTTGGATAAAGAGCTGAGGGACTGCAGTGTATCGGAATCCTGTATAATAATTTACATGGTGTGTAAGCTCTGATTTCAGCAAACTGAACAGTAACAGGGTTTTTTTTTGTATTTGTGGTGGTGTTTAGGTTCCGTTGACATGGTGACTGTGGAGCCGCTGATGTGTATCATGCTGCTGATCTTTTACACACTCTTCTGAATGAAAATGACAACAACAAAAAACAAATACCAATCCTTTATCTATCAAACACCAGGACATCAATAACCACACAAACAGACCAATAAATATGATCAGTTCCCTGTTTCAGCACGTTAAAGATGACTCAGAGCAGAGAAAAAAGAAATGAGAGAAAAAGAACAACTGGAATTTTTTTTTATTTATTCACACAGTTTGATGATAATTGGACCATATGAGGCACATGAAAATACACACACACACACTCTATATATATATATATATATATATATATATATATATATATACAAATATGAGACTAGGTGAATTAGTACTCACATCAATGTCGAACAAACACACACACTCAGAATGGATGCACCACTGTTTCTCACGCATTATTTAATCCCCTTATATTGTAATTTAGAGTATTTTTATTGCCTTTTTTTATTTGATTATTTTCTGATTTTTTTATGTCTTTGGAAAAAGTTTGTTTAGTAAAATAATACGTGTTTCAGTGTTTTATTTTTGCATGAGCTGTTGATCAGTTTCTCATGGGTTCATTTCTGTGTGCATATGTCTGATGCCTGTGAGTAATTGTTTGTGTGTGTATGTGTGTGTGTGTGTGTGTGTGTGTGTGTGTGTGTGTGTGTATGCATATGTGTGTAATTGTGTGTACAAGTGTACGCATTTCATCAGGTTTTCACTCTGTATAAATTGTGCTATTTTTTGAATATTAAATGCACATGTCCATCGTTGATGTTTGTCTTTGATAATGTTTATTTTTATTAAGATGGTGATCAAGTAAATCATTCATTTAAAAAAAAAAAGAAAAATACCATGTTGCAAATATCAGTTAAAATAAAGTTGTTTCTTTATAATAACATTATTGTTCTGAAGTTTTATTTTGACATTTTGAAAATAATATGAAATACTATGAAATAATATGGTTGGCTTTGTTGAAAATGAGAAACTCTTCTTACTGCTGCTAGATCACCATATCTCCCTACTCTAATAGAAGTCAAAAATAATCCTAGATAATTATTTAGTACAACAGCAAAGGTAACTAGGAATAAATTAATCAAACTTCAATCAATTGAGCCTCTGCAGTACTTAATTTGTGCTGGCTCATGCTGGAACAGGATCTGATACCTCTGAGATTTGAAGTGTCCACATTCTGTAACTTATTTATATGGATCTGGCACCTCTGCAGTCTGCTTTTGTTCTATTAATAAAAATAAAATTAAATAAGTAATAATTATAAAATCATTTTAATGAATGACCGTTCTTTATGTTTTGCTGCGCTTCCAAAAATACAATCGTATCCCTTCCATGATGACCAGTTGGTAATCATAGCATCCTGGCATTATCAGACACACTCACGCATGCATCATGAATATGGTTAAAAAACACAAATGACTTTGTTGTCATTTCTTAATGAAGTGAGACGTGGGCATTTTTAGGTCATCTAAAGAACACGGAAATGCCACAAACAAGTAGAGCGAATCACCACACTGGAAGGAGACTGTAATTCACATGACTGCGTTGTGGAGTAATCTGAATAATTAGGCCAGCAAAGAAAATCTTTTTTTCATTAATATCACTATTTGTTTTGCTATATTCATTTTATGTTCTTTAAAGGGTGTAATGTAATTTTGTAAGACCCAGTGTTCTGAGCAAAATGTTTGTTGTGAGGTTGAGCTCACATTGTAAAGCTTAACATATCAGACGTTTACAGCTGATTCCAGTCCTCTCACAGCATAACATGAAGTGTTATGGTTACAATCTCTCCTTGTATTGTGGTCATCATGCCAATGCTATTAGCTCTACCGCTATATAACAGTATTCAACACTACTGTATTACTCAAAGCGCTTGGGGCACTGTTCGAGTATGACTGTATGTTCTCAGACCTTTCACCCTCTGTCCACTTGATCACCTCTCACTTTACAAATTAAGCATTGAATCTCTGTTAAAAATAATAAACACTTCCCTTATCACTGGCTATGTATCTAAAACTTTTAAAGATACACAAACTATATAATAGGATTTTGTTACTGATCCTCTTTGACTAAGCACTTGGTCTCCTCTTAAACTCATTTCTCACTCCTCTCCCACTTGTCTCACTTTTGTCTGTTGTTGGCTAATTAATGGATGTTTACTCTGTGTTCACTGAAATATTCAAGCTTTTAGATTTAGTTCTAGCCTGGAGCAATGATCTAAGAAACCTCACTGCCTGACATTGACTATGTTCATCTCTAACACACACAGGGAAGAATCATCATGAAAATCAGATCAAATAGGTAAAAACAAAGCACTTACCATTAGCATTTATTATCTTAACCATGTTATAATGGTTAAGAAGAGCTCTTCATTAGCTTTTAAACAATATCAGAGGCAGCTGAAATCAGGAATTGTGGAGTTCTATTTCTGCTATGAAGCTCATTATGTTTCAGTTGATTATTTTCCCAGGACAGTATATTTAAGCAAAATTTTTGGGAGAATTTATAATTTTTTTAAAGATATTGTGAACCTGAAGTACATTTTGTTTAATAAACCTCTGTTTGTAGCAATTTAGTTAGTGATTTTATTTAATATTTATAATTATTTATTTTTATACAGACAAAAATGCACATTATTTTGCATTGTTATGATTCAGAAATACAAATGGAGTCTTTTCAGTCATAATTTTTCATTATTCAAATTTTGTTCAAAATATTCTGAGAATCGAATCAAAATTTTGAAGCCAGTATTGTGAATCTATTGTGACCAGAGTTTATAGTTACACCCCTAGAGGGAACGCATCTTAATCAGAGACATTGCTTATCTTAGTGTAAATGTAACAGATGTACTCTAAGTCAGTTTATTCTTCAAACCGTGGAAGGATATCCTTCAAACTGTGTATTTTCTTTACAGGACAATGCATTGAATTAACAAAAATATTTGCATTATTTAATTAAATAAAACAAATCAAAATAGCAGCTTCAAGTATGATAAAATAGCCTACAGCTACATCTATAACTTTTTGAAGCTTTTCTCCATGTTTGATGAAAAGGCAATCATATGGTTATAAAGTTTACCTTTAATCAACAGATTTATTTATTACCTCCAGCAGTTAACATGGTTTGATTTATTGATGAGCAGCAGATTTAATCAACTTATGATTATTATCAGGTGTGGAATCTATTCACACTTGGGGCCTCATGCCAAGTAACATGATTGGTTCAACCCTGTCACATTACTTTCTGTATTTTGTGATGCAGGGGAAATGGTTATTATGGTTAGTGAAAAATAAAACAGATTTTCATACCACAGGACTACTATAATTAGCTCACCTTTGTCATACAAGCACTTGCACAGAGATTACAGTGAAAAAGACACATCTTTAACATGGACTGCATCCAAAAAGTGTTTTTCTTTGCCACCCGAATGCTGGTACCAAATATAAATAATAAACAATACAAATGGAGGAACCTAGTGCCTTCCAATTTGCAAACCTGTGTGCATAAAATTGATGTATGGAAGTGTGCAATCAAGCCACTGCTTGGAGAAAAATCTTCTTTGTGAATGCAAACCTGCAGTTATGAGCTCCTCACCAAACAAGCCCAGATTCGATCCTGAGTGTGGAGTCAACTATTTGGACCAAGTATGAAAACACCCCAAGAGACTTGGGGTCCACTTTTTAATGCCCTTCCCTGGCTAACTTCCCTCTGTGTCATTCACTCTGATGTACGTCACTGCCCACTACTGGCGGAACCCTTGCAATGGGTTTAAATGGAATGTCCTAAGCCCTTGATCACTTGAGATCTGCTATGGAACCTGCCATGGACACTGTGGTAGCTCTTTCATTAGGAGTCTTTCAAAGGAGTTTCTTTGCGGAGTTATTTGGCAATTTCTCCACCTGAGAAGAGAACGTTCTCAGAGATTGAAGCAATCCCAGATTAAGGTAAAGTTTATTTGTAATTTAGGTGCTGAAATATTGAAATAATTAACTTGTTCTGGAATGAATGATTATAAAGTTATACACTTCATTGGTTTTATGTTGTTGTCTGGATGTATTTACATATACATCAACTTCACTTGTGATTTTCACCTTTTTACCAAGTAAATCAGAAACTTATCCTAATTTATTACTGTATTTATTATTAACTACCCTATTAAAGTTGTCATTAATGAATAGTCATTTATTATTATTATTATTATTATTATTATTATTATTATTATTATTATATGTAGTATATTGTTGTTATTGTTCATAAAATCTAACTCTAATTATATTTATTTTTCAGCAACGAAGACGAATTGCGAAAGTCAATGCCAGTGTGCCAATACTTAAGATTTACTTTGAAGAAATTATGGACACAGTTTGACTTCAGACTGTCTCGAGATGCCATATCTATGTTGCTTTGGCTCCTTAGCATTAAAAAGAGGCATGGCTGGAATCCTGTAGTTGAGGTGCTTGTGTTTCTCTATTGGCTTGGCCATGTGGCTTCCTATAGTTTTGACCAGGGTGTTTTGGATTGTCCATTCTATTGCCTCCAAAGTTGTAGCTCTACAGGACAAGTGCATTCAGTTTCCTAAGCCTCAGGACAATATTGGAGAAGGATTTGCCAGACTAGGCCAGATTCTTCAAAAAGTGTGTGGGTGCCATTGATGGGTGCCATATTAGAATAAAAAACCTGCAGTACCAGCCGCACAAGACTATTTCAATCGAAAGCTATTTTATTCTGTTCAATTACAGGCCATTTGTGACAGCCATGGTATTTTTCTGGACACTTTTGTTGGGTATCCAGGACCGGTCCATGACACAAGCCCAGTGTGCAAGCTCTCTATCCACCAGCAGGATATTCAATTCAATTCAATTCAATTCAATTCAGTTTTATTTGTATAGCGCTTTTAACAATGGATATTGTCACAAAGCAGCTTTACAGAAATA
>CM074939.1:18198312-18208627 GCA_037576815.1 Pangasius larnaudii | reverse complement strand
GTGTGTGTGTGTGTGTGTGTGTGTGTGTGAGCTAAATGAGTTTAATTTCTGAGTGCACACCATTTTGTTAACTACATGTTTCATTAAACTGTGAGGGGACAAATCACTTTACACACTGATACATAAATGTGGAAAAATCATGTATATGACCGATGAGGACCAGCCTGTGAGTGGACAGACACTGAGCCTGTGAGTGGACAGACACTGAGCCTGTGGGTGGACAGACACTGAGCCTGTGGGTGGACAGACACTGAGCCTGTGGGTGGACAGAGATGGAGCCTGTGGGTGGACAGACACTGAGCCTGTGGGTGGACAGACACTGAGCCTGTGGGTGGACAGACACTGAGCCTGTGAGTGGACAGAGATGGAGCCTGTGGGTGGACAGACACTGAGCCTGTGAGTGGACAGACACTGAGCCTGTGAGTGGACAGAGATGGAGCCTGTGGGTGGACAGACTGTGTGTGTCTGTGTATGTTTATGTGTGTGTGTGTGTGTGTGTGTGTGTATGTTTGTGTGTGTGTGTGTGTGTGTGTGTGTATGTTTATGTATGTGTATGTTTGTGTGTGTGTGTGTATGTTTATGTGTGTGTGTGTGTGTGTGTGTGTGTGTGTGTATGTTTATGTGTGTGTATGTTTGTGTGCGTGTGTGTTCTCTTTCTCCTCCATCTGATGCCAGGTGTTTATAAATCCACCTTCATCCCTCGTTCCCTCTCTCTTTATCCCTGTTTCCCTCTCTTTATCTTTTGTTCTCTCTCTTGTACATTTACATTCTCTTTCCCTCATTCACGTTCTATCAGAACTTTTTTGTGTTTAATGTTTCAACAGGAAGTCCACTTCCTCCACTTCCTGTCCTGATGTACTGATGGAGGTCTTATCATCGGGATAATAATAATAATAACAATAATAATAATAAAACTTTATTTTATATAGCGTCTTTAAAAACGCCTCTCAAGGTGCTTTAAATAGAAATGAAACAATGTATATAAGCGTGTATCAAAAACAATCAGTAATAAAATACAATTCAATAATAATAACAGTAATCGTAATAATAATTTAAATAAAAAGTCATGAAGTAAAAGCAATCCTAAATAAATACGTTTTGAGAGAAGATTTAAATACGCTAAAAGCCTGGGCGTCTCTAAGGTAGCGAGTTCCACAGTTTTGGCGCGTAAGAAGAGAAGGCCTCTCACCTGTAACACGTAAACGAGTCTGAGGGACAGTTAATAGACCAGAAGGAGTGGAGGAGTGGAGGAGCAGAGGAGCAGAGGAGCGGAGGAATGGAGGAATGGAGGAGTGGAGATCACGTTTTGGGCTGTAATGTGTTAAAAGCTCAGCCAGATACTGAGGAGCCAAACCATGCAAAGCCTTGTGTGTAAGCATGAGGATTATAAAATCAACACGAAACCTGACAGGGAGCCGGTGCAAGGATTCCAGCGCAGGACTGATGTGATCACTTGTCCTGGACATGGTCAGGATTCTAGCTGCAGAATTTTTTTGTACATGCTGCAGTTTATTTGTTGTAGACTTCCAGACTCCTGCATGGAGCACATTGCAATAATCAGTGTGAGAAAAGACAAAAGTATTGATCAACTTTTCAGCCACAGAAAAAGATAACATAGGCTGCAATCTTGCAATATTTCTGAGTTGAAAGAAGGATGTGTTAACAGTATTCTGCACATGTGGATCGAAAGACGACCTCGCATCAAATATAACTCCTAGTTTTACAATTTTGTCTGAAACTCCAAAGCAGAGGGTTCGTTAAATTTAAAGAGCCAGCTTTACGAAGATGGTGAGGAGAACCACTGAGCGTTACTTCAGTCTTATTACTGTTAAGGTAATTAAAAATTTGAGCCATCCATATTTTTATCTCAGAAATACAATGTGAAAGAAAAGTATGTTAATGAAGAAAAGGGATGTTAATTAACGGCCGGCAGCGCTTGCTGTGATGCAGTATGGTGCGATGTGCCGGCTCTTTGTTGTCCTGATGGCCGGAGAGCGAGGGGTTTCAGCGAACAGGTGCATCAGTGACATCATTTACACACTTCTTTCAGTCTAACACACACTCACAGCTTCATCACACACACTTGGGATTAATCATCAGCCAGGTGCCTCCGAATGTATCAGTTATATTTACCTGCGCAGGAAACACACACTAACACACACCTCATGGTCACTTACAAACTTCTGAGGGTGAGAATCAGAGAGAGAGAGAGAGAGACAAAGAGAGAGATTATAAAGGTTTCTAAGAAAAGCCACAGAGGTGGACTCCTCAGCCACAGAGCTGGACCCCGAAACTCCAGAGATTTTCAGGACTTCCTCCTGAAGGCATTCCTCAAAATCATTCAACAACATTCTCAGGAGACTTCAGAACTCCTCTGTACTTGCTCAGGTCATGGTCTTGTCTCTTGCCTGAGCAGCCGAAGAAGAAGAAGTTTTTCTCCATGGACTCTCCAGACTCTGTCTGTGGTCAAGCTTTCTCTTCTCCAGCTCAGTATACTGCAGCCCTTCTGGGTCTCCTGTTCCCCTGAACTAGAGAAGAGTTTCCTATGAGCATGAAGGTGTCATTCTTCAGCTTGATGGTTTCCCTCACCAGTGGTGTTGGTGACAGGCACCATCAGCCTTCTGGCCACAACTTTCTGTATGATTGAGGATTTGAATATGGTCTTTTCAGCCTACATGTCCCTGACCTAACATGGTACACAGGAGTAGTCCTTTCAGAGATGGCAGTTAATTTCATCTCTCTCCGAATGTGGCAGCGGGAGAAGAGTCGTAGAGAACAAGTGGGTAATGAGTGATTGTCTACATGTGTGTGGTTTGTGGCAGCCTATTTATGTGCTCTCTCTTTTTCAGTAGGCTGCCAGATGCTCTTGAGGGATGTAGCCTTGTGGAGTGCACTCAAACTTGGCTCAAGAGACTAAAGTAGTTTGTGTTACATTTTTTGTCATAAAAGACACAGTGAATGAAAATGTGTTTGCATGAAGAGAAAATAAAGATCCCAGATTGGTCTGCTCTCTCGAGCCTCCTGTGTCTTCATTCCCAGCCCATCTGCCATGGAGCTGACGAAGAAGCTTCTGCCAGATGCTCCCAGGCAACCCGGAAAGCTCTCCTGGGTTTACCAGGTAAATCTGCCTAGCGCCCTCTGCTATACATCCAGCTAGCCACCAAGTGGTGATCAGTTGACAGCTCTGCCCCTTTCTTTTAAATTACAGATTGTCCATAATGTATGGCCTCAAGTCTGATGATACAATGCAAAACTAAATAGCCCAAGGTGAACTGGTACCAAGTACACTTAGAAGCAACCCTCTGTTCTCTTACTTGACAATTCATTATTGACTTGCACACAAGTCTAATAAAATTTCACCACTCAGGTTCAGATCTGGGAGGCCATTCATCCCAATCACACTCCTCCAAGTATCTCTATCATTCCAAACAGTTAGAGGTTCCCTCTTGAGCACCTGCTCCACCTTCTCTGAGAACTCTGAACTGATTTTTGGTGCATACACACATACAGTCAGAGTTTTCTTTCCTGAGACTTGAAATCTCATGGAGGCAACTCTTTTGTCCAACAATGAGGCCATTAGTCTGGGACTGGTGAGTATCCCCACACCTGCCTGAGCACTATCTACTGTAGGAACTCTAGAGTAGGACATAGATCACCTCCAATCAAGAAGTTTGGTACAGGTGCCCTTACTGTGCGTGGATTTAAAGTAGACTATATCTAGTCCAGACCTTCCCATCTCATATGCTAACTTCAGCTCTTTCCCCATCGGTGAAGTGACATTTCCAGAGCCAGTTTCTTTTCTCAGGGTCTAGTCCATCTAAAAATGTTGCCTGACTGACATTGCACCTGACTTCCACCCTACATCTTACAAATGGTGAGCCTACAAGTGTCTCCGGGTTATGTGGGTGGCCAGTCACCAGGCGCTCACCTGCAGACACCACCGCTAGGCCTGGATCCAGGTGCAGGTCCTGGTAATATTTGTAGAGAGTGTTTAGTATCATTGTTTTTCTGACCTTTCCCCTCAGATCTGTTTATCAAAGGTGGCCCTACTGAGAGCATTAAACTACTGGTGACATTGCCCTGAGGTCCACTGAAGCTCCTTCACCACGACAAGGTCTTGAGCCACAAAGAAGATGGTCTTGTATTCCCAAGGTTTTATGTTCCCAGGATCTTACTTTTCTTTGAACAAGTCTTCATGGTGCTGTATTCCCACAGTTCTATGTTCCTAGGGGCCTCTCTTTCCTCTATTACCTGTGACCTATTTGTATGGTTTCAGGGTTTTATGTTTTCCCATAGTTCTATGTTCTGAGAGGGTTCTTTGTTCCCAAGTCTGCGTATTCATAGGGCTTTCCAAGGCCCTGTTTTCCCAGATTACTGTATTCCCAGTTCCATATATTCCCTGTGTAGTATGATTCCAGGGCCCTGCATTCCCAGGATCCCATTTTTCCAGGTCTCTCTGTTCTGGAACTGTTTCCTAGAAACTATATTTGGCCATTTATCTTTACATAATCCAGTGACAACCTTGTTGTAAGAGTAGAAAAGTTAGTAAGTAGCAAGTGTGTTTTCATGCAGTAACAGAGAGCAAACAGAGGGAACAGTATTAATATCTGCTGTAGGGAAGAAGTGAACAAGTGAGTGTTTCATAACTAAATGTGGGACATTTTTCTGTAGTAAAGGACATTTCGTTATTTGCACCAGTGTGTGATTGTGTCTAATGTGGAGAGGAAATCATCAGATGTGTGCTGGGGTGTGTGTGTGTGTGTGTGTGTGTGTGTGTGATTTCCTGTGACAGGTTTAAAATATCACTTGGCATTGATTCTAGCTTGATGAATTGCAATTTGTTTTGCTGCAAGCCAAGTGTGTGTGTGTGTGTGTGTGTGTGTGTGTGTGTTTGTATATGTGTGTAAAATCATCTGCATGTCAAATCACACTGAACAGTAAATCTCACACTTTTCCTCAGTTCTGTTTCACAACAGACACCAAACCATTACAATATTAGATGAATGTAAAGAAAATATCTGTCTCTCTCTATTTCGCTCTCTCTCTGGCTCTCTCTTTCTCTTTCTGTCTTTCTCTGTATCTCTTTATCTCTGTCTCTTTCTGTCTGTCTTTTAGAAATATTTGAAGAATCATAATTGCAGAATATTGTAGTCACTTTAAAGCAATAGCAACGTAGTGTCCTGATTTCTGAAATGTTCTCGATGTGATGATGGTCTGCTGAAGAACCTGAGTGGTCTCCTTGGAAAGAAAAGATCCAGTCTTTCTAACACTGTACAGGAGAAACTTCATGACCAAGTAAGACTTGCACCATGTGCTGAGACTCATGGTCCAACACCTTCGTGAGGATTTTTTGGAACGAGTGATCAGGGAGTTCTCTGAGGAGATGACGAGATGAAGACGTGAGACATGATGAGATGGTTGCCAGACATATGGAGATATAAATAGCTTCCTGGGTATGTGAGGGTGGGAGGTAAAAGACGACATTGGTGTCATCAGCGTAAGAGTGGTAGAAGAAAGCTGTGCGAAGATGTTACATCACGGAGACAGCGAGAGACACGGGGACATGGGAAGAAGAAAAACGGCCCGAGTACCGAGCCCTGAGGGACACCGACGTTTTCTAATCCTCTGACTTTAACATAAGATTTCTGTGATTCCTTTTTCCATCACACTCACACAGATCACTCCATTATACTGGCTTTTTGTGTGTGTGTGTGTGTGTGTGTGTGTGTGTGTGTGTGTGTGTGTTAGAGAGAGAGAGAGGCGCAGGATACCTGCCCTAATTCAGTCATTTTTATGGCAGTTCCAGTCCGCATTAGCCCCCAAATATTCAGCCTGGATTTGAAGTTTTTTTCTTCTGACCACACACACACACACACACACACACACACACACACACATATATATATATATATATATATTCTGCTTCGGTGTCTTCTCAAAGCCACCAGAACTGCGCTGAATGAAAATGACTCAACAGCATCATTACTACTATTGATATAATAATAATAATAATAATAATAATAATAATAATAATAATAATAATAATAATAATAATAATAATAATTTAAGCTGAATTTTCTTCTAATTTTGAAACCACCAGTAACTCTACCGCACCATTATTCTCTACAGCACATCATGTGCACTGACTTTTAATAAGATGTTACGCAGCTTATTTTTGCCCGTTTTATTGTAGTTTATTTGTTCAATTTATTTCATTACTTTATTTAATTTCTTGAAGTAAAATGTACTTAATTATCTAAACTAATGTATTACGAAACAGAAACAAGTATAATTATGATTTTTATTATGTTGATATATATTATGTTTATTATATTATGTTGCTCATTTAAAGTATATTGCAACATTATTTAATTTTTAATGTTTTGCTTTATTATGTATTTAATTCAGGTTGAATCTTTGTCAGGTGATTGATGAGTTTGGCAGTTAAATATTTCACAGAAATGAGAACTTCAGAGTTCACGCAGTGATTTAAAGTAACTATTTTAATTTTACACTAATGTGCTAATGAACAGTGTGAACTGCAGGCTTACACACAAACTGTAGCTGAAATTGAAAAGTCCCAAAAGAAAATAGTATACAGTCCCTCTGTCCCTCACTCCGATTGGACATCACAGCATCTTGGTCGTTTTTGATCAGATGTCATTTGTGCATCTCATTTGCATAAAGTAGAAGGATTCAGCTTTATTGTATCTCTTGACCCCGCCCACATAGCTAAAAGAATGTTTTTCTCAGAACGCATCGAAAAACGTACCAAGTTTCACCAAAAGAAAACAAAATAGTATACAGTCCCACTGTCCCTTATTCCCATTGGTCATCACCTCCTCGCTTTGCTTTTTTATTTGCATATACACTAAGCCCCTCCCCCTCCACTTCACCGCCTAACTATTACTGAAATGAGTGACCTCATCACATCATGTTGCTGTTGCTTAGTGACGCTGGTTTCTGTGGTTACAACATTAACCCCGGTTTATTTCTGTAAATCACACTGTAGCCGTTCTCACAGCCGTCCAAGCGTAAAGTTGC
Organism: Pangasius larnaudii; assembly: GCA_037576815.1. NCBI lineage: Eukaryota > Metazoa > Chordata > Actinopteri > Siluriformes > Pangasiidae > Pangasius > Pangasius larnaudii. The sequence goes on along the minus strand of CM074939.1, from coordinate 18,201,583 downwards.
CAACGGCTCCGTCAGCTCCGCTACACTACAGATCACACAGCAGCGTCTGTTTACAACATTCTCTACATCAATCATGATGCAGGGAGGAAACATTCTCACACACACACACACACACACACACACACACACACACACACACACACACACACACACACACACACATTTGCCTGCAGCATAATGGCCATTTTCATTTATTTCATTTATTTAAATGAAGTGTCTCTTAGAAAGCGTGATGGTCGTCAGAGAGCCTCGAGGAACTCCAGTAAACCACACGCTTCCTTTCTTACAGGAAGAAAAATGATGCCTGAAGAGAAGCTTCTCTGGCTCTGCACAGTGTGTGTGTGTGTGTGTGTGTGTGTGTGTGTGTGTGTGTGGCAATGGGGAGAGCTTCATTCGTCTTTTTATTTTTATTTCTTTCTCTCACCCTCCCACGGTGTAAACAGATTTACGTGCCAGACTTTCCAGGAGGCCCAAAATCAGGTTTGGATCGGCTGTGTCTCAAATCACACGCCGTGACATTATTTCTGACACGAGACCCAAACTTCTGAGGGGAGGAGAGAGAGAAAAAAATCTGTAACCCAACTCTGAACGAAACAAAATATAATCATAACGGGATCAGCCTCTTTATGGGGAGATTCTCCACTGTATGTATGTGTGTGTGTGTGTGTGTGTGTATCACTTTCAGCATGTTAATGATCAGCCATAATTGGAAAGCAAACTCCATTAGAGAGAACACACACACACACACACACACACACACACACAGTGAGGTTTCCTTTATATAAAGTTCATCATATTGTCTGATCACTGGATGGAGTTAATATAGCGAGGATGATCGAGGAAACTAAAAAGACAATTAGAAGTTCCCTGTATCCTACCTAGTGCACTACTTTAGTAGTCGTGACTCAAAGCACAGCACACTCCCACAATGCACTGCAAGAGTTCAGTGTCCGAATGATAAATACCCACAATGCAGGTTCCTATATATTGGTTTGGGACAGGTCCGCAATGAACTGGAGGTATGTGTGCGTTTGTAATGTGTGTTTATGTGAAAGAATGTCCTGCAGCTGTTCTGGAATGTTCCATTAATGACATAATTTAATCCGTTTGTTAGAGTTTCAGTTATAAATTCTAGAACCTGCAGAATTCCAGCAGTTTGATCTAACGCAGTCAACAGTAGTGCGCCTCAGCCTAGGGAATAGGGAGTAGCGAGATTTTCACACAGCAGATTATTTTTGCCGTTGCAGGTTTATATTAGGCTTCACTGCACTCAGATTTCTGCCAAACCTGCAAAAGTGTGTGTGTGTGTGTGTGTGTGTGTGTGTGTGTGTTGGTTCTCGTCCCCAGTGGAGAATTTTGCTCCATCAGTCACTCATTGTTTTGAGTTTGCAGCTTTATTAAAAACCTCACAGAGTTTATGAGTCAGTGTAGTCAGAATGCAGAGTGCGCAGTACCCCGTCCCCTCACTGATCTAACACTACCCATGTCCCCTCACGGATCTAACACTACCCCCGTCCCCTCACGGATCTAACACTACCCCCGTCCCCTCACTGATCTAACACTACCCATGTCCCCTCACTGATCTAACACTACCCATGTCCCCTCACTGAACTAACACTACCCCTGTCCCCTCACTGATCTAACACTATCCCTGTCCCCTCACTGATCTAACACTACCCCTGTCCCTTCATGGTTCTAACACTACCCCGTCCCCTCACTGATCTAACACTACATTCTGATATTGGCTCACTAGGTTACAAACTAGGAATACCATCAGTCCAATACTCTGTTAGGGAGGTAATTTTATTTTTCTTTGTAAGTGCTAACCTAAGTACTTTATGAAGAGGTAAGTCTTTAGACGTCGTTTGAAGACTACCAGTGACTCAGCTTTTTGGACATCTAGGGGAACCTACCTGTAGCCTCCCTGATCTAACACCACCCCTGTCCTCTAACTGATCAAACATTGCTCCTGTCCTCTGACTGATACAGCACTAAAATCTGCCCTAATCTCCTGTTCACACACTGTTCACATCTTACGATAGGACAGACATACAGACAACAGACAGACTGATATGCAGACATACAGATAGGCAGATAATCAGGCATGTGTAGGCAGACAGACAGGAAGACAGAAATATATACAGATAGCCATAATGCACTAAGCTGCTGACTGGTCAACTGCTGTAATGCCCATTATGACATCATTGTCTGCTGTTAATACTTGATTAGAGACTTTAGTTCAATTCAATTTTATTTTAACAATTGGCATGGTCACAAAGCAGCTTTACAGAAATAACATACAGATATAAATTTAAAAATTATTAATTTATCCTTAATGAGCAAGCAAGACACGATGGAAAAACTCCCTGAGATGATATGTGGAAGAAACCTTGAGAGGAACCAGATTCAAAAGGGAACCCGTCCTCATAGAGTAACTATAGAGTAAAAAAGTGCAGTTGTGTAATCAGGAATGTGAGTATGAGCATCAGAGCCATTTCTGAATTCATTATAGTTTTAACTAAAATCTGTTGTATGGAACTGAAGTTATGAACTGTTCCTCTCCAAGGAAGAACATCCACAGCAGTGTGTCTGTGTGTTACCATCCACAGTAATCTCATGGTGATCTTTAGGCTGTCCATGCGATTTAGTGCACTTCAAACATCAGCTACTGGATAATTAACTATATAGTGTACAGTGTAAGAGTGTAGTGCATTTGAGACAGAGCCCTGATACTGACTCCTCCTGGTGTGATGCAGTATCTTCCTTCTGAACACGCCCTATAACGAACGAGTGACCTCTGACCCCTGCCACTAATGGCTGTGTGTGTGTGGGTTTTATTTATAACTCCCTGAACTCTTCTATTTTATATTTGGCTCCATTTCAGCTCCATCACACACACAATGACTGCCAGAAAACACACACACACGCGCACACACTTAAATCGGTTTGGTTCATACACTCATTACTGATCGCTGGACATCAGCCAAGACTAAGTAATGGATAAAAAAGGAGGACAAAAGTGTGTGTGTGTGTGTGTGTGTGTGTGTGTGTGTGTGTGTGTGTGTGTGTTCTGGCGGTCATTGTGGTGTTCTGGTTGGTAGCAGACGGTAACCACGGTGACAGACGGCTGGAGCGCAGCATGCTGACGGTGTGACATGTGGAGAGCTTATCTCACACACACGCACAACACATGGAGGGAAAAGTGTGTGTGTGTGTGTGTGTGTGTGTGTATTAGTGAAAGGCCAGTGCAATAGAGTACTTCTTCTTCTTA
>CM074939.1:18181817-18191817 GCA_037576815.1 Pangasius larnaudii | reverse complement strand
CCGCCCCGACCTGTATGAAGTTACCTGCTCTTTAACAGCCATGCTGAGGCTGTTGAGGTACCGCTGGCACATCAGACAGAACGCTCGCGTCTGCTTCCTCAGGGTCACCAGGTCAGCCTGAGAGAGTGAGACACCAAGAGAGTGAGACATGTGAGGTGTGTGTGTGTGCGTGTGTGAGAGAGTGTGTGCGTGTGCGCGCGTGTGTGAGAGAGAGTGTGTGTGTGTGTGCGCGTGTGAGAGAGTGTGTGTGTGTGCGCGTGTGTGAGTGTGTGTGTGTGTGTGTGTGTGCGCGTGTGCGAGAGAGTGTGTGTGTGTGTGTGTGTGTGTGTGTGTGTGTGTGTGTGTGTGTGTGCGCGAGAGAGAGAAAGAGAGAGAGAGAGAGAGAGAGAGAGACCTTTGTGGAGCTGCCCTCTGAGACTTTTGCCAGGTTCCACAGGATGACGTAATGAGTGCACTGCATAGCGTGGACCACTATCTGCACACACACACACACACACACACACACACACACACACACATAATAAACAAAGATAGAAAGAAAGAATAAAAACTGATATAGGAAAAAATATTTTTGGGGCACAAGTGTAACCTGTATATTCATCTGCCTGTCTGTCCATCGGTGTATCTGTAGATCTACCCACAGTTCTGCCTGGAGATATCTGTCCGTCAGGCTATCCTTCCTTCCTTCCTTCCTTCCTTCCTTCCTTCCGTCTGTCTGTCTGTCCCCATCCATGAACCTGACTATTTGTCCTTTCATCTATTTATATCTGTCTATCCTTCTTTTTACACATTCCTCTATCCATTCATTTATCACTGTCTACACACACATATATATATATACACATACATATATATACACACACACACACAAACACACACATATAAATAGTTCTATTCTGTGTGTGTGTGTATGTGTGTAATATATATATATATATGTGTGTGTATATGTGTGTGCGTGCGGGTACGTGTGTATATGTTTGTGTGTGTGTGCGCGCGCGTGTGTACGTGTATATATGTGTGTGTGTGTGTGCGCGCGCGCGTGTACGTGTATATATGTGTGTGTGTGTGTACGTGTATATGTGTGTGTGTGTGTGCGCGCGCGCGTGTACGTGTATATGTGTGTGTGCGCGTGTGTGTGCGTGCGTGTGTGTGCGCGCGCGTGTACGTGTATATATGTGTGTGTGTGTGTGTGCGTGCGTGCGCGCGTATATGTGTGTGTGTGTGTGTGTATATATGTGTGTGTGTGTATATATGTGTGTGTGTGTGTGTGTGTGTGTGTGTGTATATATGTGTGTGTGTGTGTGTGTGTATATATGTGTGTGTGTGTGTGTGTATATATGTGTGTGTGTGTGTGTGTGTGTGTGTGTGTGTGTGTGTGTACCTTGTTCTGTTTCAGTGCACTCTTCTCCTTCATGTGTGGACAGTCTTTTCCCGTCACCACTGATTTAAAATCACACACTGGTACTGAACAAGGAGAAAAAAGTTGGTTTAAAAAAGCAGCATTTCGACTGCAGATCAATGAACTGAACATAATTATATTGTTATAAATTCTATTCAGTTACACATCGTAGGGTCGGACTGTTTCGTCCCTCCGGCTGAGAGACGACACAAAACTAAATCCAGCACAGACTTTCTGTGAAAAACGTTTCACTGATGAAATGAGTTTATCTCCTTCTCTAACTGCTGCAGCGTCTCAATGTTATTCGCTTGTTGGGTTTTATTTTGTGGTAAATGTGGTTTGTTTTGTAGAAGGGTTTGTGTTATAATTTTGTTTTGTGGTAATATTAGTTTGTGTTATGTTAAATTAGTTTTGTGTTGTGGTAATTTTATAATGTATCTCTGGAGACATTACTCAGATGCTAATTTTAGCAAGTGCAGCTATGGGCTTTACAAGTTTGCATTAGCATTGAGGTAATGCTAGTTACGTGGCTTGCAGTCAAAAAATACTTTTATTCCAAAAATGGTTGTGAAATGTGAGTTTTTGCTGCTCTCACTTTTATCGGTGAGCATTTCGAAAGGCACTTCACCCTGCGGAGACTCGTCCAGATCTCCGTAATGTAGAACTTTATGGTTCAGAGATAAACGACAAAACCAAAACTTCTCTGAAAAACCAAAGAGGTAGAATTGATTTACTTATAAATACGGATTAAAAAGATAATCTAATTTGAACATATGACTTATATAGTATATAATCTATAGCACTACTAATACTGAAAAGGTGACCTTGTCTGCGTCGGTGTGCGAGTTTCCTGAAGCAGCTCCCCTCACACAGCCGATTCAGTCTCTGCTGTTTAATCAGCTCCAAAATCTCTGGCTGAATCCTCTCACGCAGCTCACTGTAACACACACACACACACACACACACACACACACACACACACATACACACACACACACACACACACACACACAGGTTCCTGTAATTCACTAACATCTAAACCCAACTTTAACTTCAAGAATGAACAGGAAACAGTTTTTGTCTCCTTTACTGTATAAAGCAGTTTGTGATTGATTTTATATTATATATGTGTGTGTGTGTGTGTGTGTGTGTGTGTGTGTGTGTGTGTGTGTGAATAACAGTCTCACATGTACATCGGAGCAGAATGGAAATGGTTGTGGAGTGTAGTGGAGGTGTGGTTGTAGAGGGGGAGTGATTAGGGGTGTGGTTTATAGAGGGGGTGTGGTTATGCCGGGGGGCGTGGCTGTCGAGGGGCGTGGTTATGGAGTGTGTATGAGTGTCTCACATGATGGGTGCAGAGTGGAAGTCGTCCTGGTTCACCCTCTCAGAGTGTCTCAGTCTCAGGATCTCCGAGTAACTCAAACTGTACAGCTTCACCTTCAGCTGATCCAGAGTCAGTGGCTTCATCGCTAACACACGCACAATCTGCTCCCGGACCACCTGCATCACCTGCACACACACACACACACACACACACACACAGATACACATATTTATACACATATACACACCTTTTCAGAAGTTTATGTATTTCTGAGAATTTGGTGAACCTCAGGACTGTCACTGGGAGTTTTGACGTGCGATTCTGAACACGCCCATGAAAGGTACAAAAAAGACGAAGCTGGAGGGTGGAGTCTGCAGGTGAGCGTCTAGTGCCCGGGGCACCATCATAACCCCGTCAGACTCGACCTGATACGGCAAGGTGGAGCCATCTTGTGGCTTCACCACCTGTAGGCTGAAGGGTGAGGAAACTGGCTTTGGGAAATGTGGAATGTCACCTCACTAGCAAAGAGCCTGAGTTAGTGTGTGAGATGGAAAATTTTTCCCAGTGGACAAAAGTGTTGCCTCAGTGAGATTTCGAGTCTCTGGAAGGACAAATCTGACTGGGGTTTGTGAGTAAAAACCAAATAGCAGTTCTAGGTTCCTGGATAAAGTGGAGGAGGAAGAGGGAACCTCCAGCTGCCTACACAGTGCTCCTGGGAGAATTCAGTGCTCATGTTGGAATGATGGAGACACATGGCCAGGGATAGAGAAATCTGGACTGACCTTCTCAGCCTGTTGCCATAGCAACCCCCACCAGGAAAAGCAGAAGGAAAGTGAATAAATGAATGATTGTATACACACACAAACACACACATACACACACAAACACGCGCACCTTGTTGAAGTCCTCAGTCGTGGCTCTCATCTCCTTCCAGGTTTTATTAAGCAACTGGATGCAGACACAGAAGAACTCCTCCCACGCTCGATCATGAGTGAAGAACATCGGGTGATAATCATTACAGCCCTCGTTTGCTACCCACACACACACACACACACACACACACAATAGTTACTTTGCCATTTACTTTATCTTGCTGTGTATTTAAAAGTTATTTGTGTGTGTGTGTGTGTGTGTGTGTGTGTGTGTGTGTGTGTGTGTGTGTGTGTGTTACATACGTAGTTCTCCAACCTGCAGTATTTCACACAACATTCTCGTCAGCTCAATCACACACCGACCAAACGGACACTCGTGTTTATCCTCACGACTGCTGTTCTCCAGAACGATCTGACACACACACACACACACACACATCATACACACACATCATACACACACACACACACACACACACACACCATACACACACACATCATACACACACACACACACCATACACACACACATCATACACAGAGGTAAAAACACTTACAAAGTCCACTCTGAAAGTACTGGAACACAAGGCCAATTCTATTGTTTTTGCTACACACTGAAGACATTTGGGTTTGAGATCAGAAGATGAATATGAGACGATAGATCAGAATTTCAGCCTCATTTCCTGATATTTACATCTAGATGTTTTAAACAACTTAGAACATGGCACTTTTTGTATCAAACCCCCCAATTTGTAGGTGAGCAAAAGTATTGGAATAGATAGACTTAAAGTAAATGCAAGCCCAAGCCATGACACTACCTCCACCTTCACCCATGAGCTTGTATGTTCTGGACCTTGAGCAGATCCTTTTTCTTCTCCACACTTTGGCCTTTCCATCACGTTGGTAGAGGTTCGTCTTTGTTCCAAAACTTTTGTGGATCATCTCTGTATTTTTCTTTGAATTCCATTCTGGCCTTCTGACTCTTACTGCTGATGAGAGGTTTGCATCTTGTGGTTTGGCCTCTATATTTCTGCACCCAAAGTCTTCTTCAGCCAGTGGATGGTGTGACCTTCACCCCTGCCCTGTGGAGGTTGTTGGTGATGTCACTGACTGTTATTTTGGGTTTTCTTCACAGATCTCACAATGTTTCTGTCATCAGCTGCTGTTGTTTTCCTTGGCCAACCTGCTCCATGTCTGGTTGTTAGAGCACCAGTGGTTTCTTTCTTTTTCATGACATTCCAGATTGTTGTATTGGCTTCAAAATGGCTTGCTTGTCTCCCATAGACAGCTCTCTGGTCTTCATGTTGGTTTATCATTTTTAACAACAAATTCAGTCTTCACAGGTGAAACCCAGGGATCAAACCAAGAGCAGACATTTAATTGTTTAAACATTCAATCTAACAGGACTCGCAACAAGAAACACCTGTCAGTCACATGTTCCAATATTTTTGATCACTTGTAAAATGAGTAAGTTCAAACAAAAGACACATCTAGATGTAAATATCAGGATGTAAAGCCCCAATTTATAGCAAAAACAAAAGAACTGGCTGATTCAATACTTTCAGATGGGACTGTATATACACACTATAAATATATAGTCACTAAATGTGTATGTATACACACTATAAACACACTGCTGATAATAAATGTGTGTAATATCTATAAATGTGAGTTACACTGATCCTCTGCAGACAAAATCCAGTTTGAACACACAATTAAACACACACATGAGAGTGTAGTGTAACTGATTGTGTACAGCTGTGTGTGTGTGCGTGTGCGTGTGTGTGTGTGTTACCCGTGTGTAGGTATCAGGGTGGACTTTAGCGAGATAGAGCATGTTATCGAGGGCCAGAAGTCCCGGAGGAGTCTGAGTGAAATCCAGCGCAGGGTTTACACCGTTCTGTAACACACACATCAGCACACTTTCTTTTTCTTTCTTTCTTTCTTTCTTTCTTTCTTTCATTCTGTGTGTGTGTGTGACTGAGTGAGTGTGTGTGTGTGTGTGTGTGTGTGTGTGTGTGTGTGTCTGTGTGAGAAACTCACAGTAAAGCCAAGCAGTTTGTAGTCTTTAGTGTAAAGAGCTTTTCTCTTCTCTGTGCCAGTCGGGTCGCTCTCACCGTCAAACGCCAACCTGCGCAGCTCAAACAGGGCGTCTCTCTGAGCCTGAACACAGACACACACACACACACACACACACAAATACATACACTACTCATGTAACCTGTTCCCAAATGAAATGCAGAGGGGTGCCAATATTTAAAAGCGTCCAGCAGAACAATGTTGTGAATATCAGCATGACTGAGGAGGAGGAATTACTTTTTACGTGCTGTCATAATAATAAGCAACACTACAGTACATATCTGTCATAAATAAAGCTATTTATGATAAAGATATATATTCTATAAATAAATAAATACCCACATGAATGAGGATATATCTCCTTATTTTTAATACTATTATTTAAAAAACAGAAGCGTTGCTGCCCCTACAATCTGAAACACTGACTGATTTCAGTCGAATGTAAATGTCACCTGATCATTCGGGTCCATTTTGGTCATCATTCTCTCCTCCAAAAGGTTAAAGGTCAAAACCTGCAACACGTACAGCTGGTGTGCCATTTCAGCTTTAATCGGCCGATTCCCACGGATTATGTGCTGCAGAGAAGATTGAAAAAATATTTTTCAAGAATTTTTTTTTAAATGTGAGTGTAAATAAATAATGTTTAAATTTGGACAGGAACCGAGGCCTTAAATGACCAGTCCTCTGTTTAATCCACTTCACTGCATCAGCGCTGTATTTAATCCTTATTTACATTCTGTACACACTCAGGCTGGGTTTCACTACTGTGTCTTCCCCTTGGTTAAGTCCCCTTGGTTAAGTCTCCTTGTTTAAGTCCTCTTGGTTAAGTCCCCTTGGTTAAGTCCCCTTGGTTAAGTCTCCTTGGTTAAGTCCCCTTGTTTAAGTCCTCTTGGTTAAGTCCTCTTGGTTAAGTCTCCTTGGTAATTTGAGCAAAGTTTGTTAGTACGAGTGTTAATAAAAACACTTACATTGAGGATGATGGAGCGCAAATGCTTCTGTACCAATGTGCTGGCCATTTCCTATAAAACACACACACACACACACACACACACACACATACACACAGAATTATTAAATATTTTATTAGTGTGATATGGATGAAGACATTTTCATTGTGCAGTAAATGGAGATAAACACTAGATTCTTATTTAATTTTAATTCATAAAGTCACTCAGTGTGATATTTATTAGAATTTGCTTTTAGTTTTACACAGTGTGTGTGTGTGTGTGTGTGTGTGTGTGTGTGTGTGTGTGTGTGTCAGTGATGTTCAGTGGAGCTGTTTTGTACCAGACAGTTGACTGTGTTTGGCTGTTTTTTTATTTTTTTTGTTGATGCACTTTTTAATAAACAAACAAATAAACAAGTACCAAAACTGATATTGTAAATCCTACAAATAGACACACAATTCAGATAAACACAAAAATAATTAAATCACACAAACACACTGCACAGTAAACGACAAGGAAGCTGTGATGATGAAAAGCATTGTGGGGAAGAGAGAGTGATGATGATGATGATGATGATGATGATGATTAGTACTCACAAAAAGACATGAAGCTCCAGAATGCACTCCATTTTCATGATGGAGGGATAAGGAAGAGAAATAAAGGGATGAGGAAGACAGATGGAGAATTAAAAGGTGAAGGAAGAGTAATAACAGGATGTGAAACAGTGAGAGAGGGATGACACAGTAGAGGAATAATGACAGATTCTCAAAATTCTCAAGGGCCCCGCAGCAGCAGCCTGGTGGTGCTGGGGATTGAACTCATGACCTTCTGATCAGTAGCCCAACAGCTTAACCACTGAGCTACATGTGTGTGTGTGTGTGTGTGAGAGAGAGTGTGTGTGTGAGTGTGTTTGTGTGTGTGTATGTAAGTGTGTGTGTGTGTTTGTGTGTGTGTATATACCTGGCGTCTATCCTCAGGTGCTTTAAGGAACAGAGCGTTGATCAGGGCGATGGCGTACGTCTGAATCTCCTGATTGGACCTGAGATCAGACAGACAGTTAGACGTATCTCGCTCTTCAGCTGCTCTCATTGTCTAATAATGACCACGGCTCTGTCCCAAACACCACAGTTCCTCACTACACAGTGTTCTTAGTACAACATCTGTCATTTTACACACAGCACCATATTCAACAGTTCCATCAGTATTTACATGAGGAAAGTTCCAGGTATTCAGAGTCAGGTTATGCAGCTGCTGAAGCTGATGTTCTGAGCTCCGCAATCAGAAAATTAAAACCATCTGCGTGGAGTTTGTGCCTCTGAGACTGCCGGATTTTTCTGGAGTAGAAGCGTCCTAGACCACCGCCTTTAAACATAAACACTCACCTTATAAATTCACTCCTCGAGTAATAAGACGTGTCTCCTCCGATGTCCCTTTTTGTGGGCTTTAAAGTGACAATATTATTAAATAATTAATAGTGTGATATGTGTGTATTTAATATTGGCCTTAAACAGTGTGAGTGTGTTTACAGCTAAAGCATAAACTTCAGCGTGACGTTTTGTGGTTCCATCAAACAGTCAGACGGCGGCGCTGGACTTAACGCTGCTCCTCAATCGAGCCGAAATCACGCAGGAAACATGCGCTTAAGCTCAAGATCAGAATCCGGCATAACTGAGACACGCCTCTGTTTTAGACAAGCCCCGCCCACAGGTGCATAACTCGCAGGTAACTGCTTAAGTTTATAGCTACGTGTGAGGTCTGATTACTGAAGTGCGTAATGTCAGCATTAGCTCTGTAATCAGGGACTGTAGTAGGAATACTGGTGTTAGACATTGTGATGTTTGGAACACAGCCGTGTGTGTGTGTGTGTGTGTGTGAGTGTATGTGTGTGTGCGTGTGTGTTAGAGGTGTGAGTGTATGTGTGTAGCGTGTCTGCGTGTGTGTGTGTGTGTAAGTCCTCACACTTGCAGGTGTGTGATGAGCTGTGTGATGGGGATCTCCTGAGCGATGCGGTGGTAAAGAGTGCAGCTGTTCAGCACCATGCTCTCCAGCACAGCCAGAGAACGCTGCAGGATCGACACGTCCACCAGCGGCTGCGTCACATGACCCGCGATCTGAACACAACACGCCCACAAACTCAACAAACTTACTACAGAGACGGAGCCTATATTACTACTATTAATATTAATATCCTCAACTGTAACATCACAGACACACAAACTAACAGAGATAGAGAAAGATAGAGAGAGATAGAAAGAGAGAGAGAGAGAGATAAAGAGAGACAGAGATAGAAAAAGACAAAGAGATAGAGAGACAAAGATTCCATGGCGATGGTTGCTAGGAAACAGCAGGGACTCAGAACTGGAATGTGAGACATCTTTACACTTCATTTATCAAGTTCACATCCAATCAGCCCTCACTGTAACCCCGCCCACCACAATGACCACGTCCTCACTGTAACCCCGCCCACCACAATGACCACGTCCTCACTATAACCCCGCCCACAACAATGACCACGTCCTCACTGTAACCCCGCCCACCACAATGACCACGTCCTCACTGTAACCCCGCCCACAACAATGACCACGTCCTCACTGTAACCCCACCCACCGCAATGACCACGTCCTCACTGTAACCCCGCCCACCGCAATGACCACGTCCTCACTGTAACCCCGCCCACCACAATGACCACGTCCTCACTGTAACCCCGCACACAACAATGACCACGTCCTCACTGTAACCCCGCCCACAACAATGACCATGTCCTCACTGTAACCCCGCCCACCGCAATGACCACATCCTCACTGTAACCCCGCCCACCACAATGACCACGTCCTCACTGTAACCCCGCCCCATACTGACCATGTGTGTGTGTGTGTGTGTGTGTGTGTGTGTGTGTGTGTGTGTGTGTGTGTGTACATGCCTGTTTAATGAAGGATAGTGAGATCATATCCCATGATACGATGCCGTGATCCATCAGTTCCAGAAATGCAGTGAGTGTGAAGGCTAACATCTCACCAAAACTATAACACACGCGCACGCACGCACACACACACACACACACACACACACACACACGCAAAACATATAATAACAGTGTAAATCATCACACTGTGAAGGCACCTGAAGCAGTACCTGTGAGCCGTGACTGCTGATGTGAAGGAGTAAAACTGAGCGGCTGTGTCAGTGTTTGTCAGCGTGGTGCGTTATGGTGGTATGTTAGCGTGGTGCGTTAGCGTGTGTGTGACTCACTGTGTGCCGCTCTCCACCAGTCGTGCCAGTGTGTTAATTCCCTCAATGTTAATGAACTCAGTGGCGAAGGTGGGGTCGGCCGAGAGCTTGGCCAGTTCCTTTAGTGCCTCCAGACGAGCGTCGATGCTCA
>CM074939.1:18139101-18143761 GCA_037576815.1 Pangasius larnaudii | reverse complement strand
ATGAGATCATTACAGCGAGCTCTATTCATGCAGTGATATATCGCTGATATACGAGACTCCTGTTCGATTTATTTCAGTTAGTCTTTTTATTTTTCATTTTTAGAATTGTCTCTTTATTTTTATGTTAAATTGTACTAAATTTAAGGGAAAAACACTATTTTGTGTATATTATATATTCACAACCCCACTTCTGCATCACTATGATCACTATGGAGTGAAGTGTTAGGACACAGTGTGTGATCTGAGACAGCGTTGGTTTTGTAGAAACATAATGAGGACGAAGCGATAGAGTTCCATAAAATAACCAACGAGTGTCACACCTGCATTCTTCAGATTCAAGATCTTCCCATGAGGAATGCAGGGACAGGGACGTGTGTGTGTGTGTGTGTGTGTGTGTGTGTGTGTGTGTGTGTGTGTGTGTGTGTGTGTGTGTAGTTTGACAAGACGACCAGCTCAAAACAAAGTCAAAACAAGTGTGCACCAGTGCATGTGAGGACGCTCACACAATCAAAGCCAGCTTTACAGGTCGAACTAACAGCCTGTGTGCGTGTGTGTATGTATGTGTGTGTGTGTGTGTGTGTGTATGTGTGTGTGTGTGTGCGTGTGTGTGTGTGTTGCACCTCCTGTCCAAAAGAGTTTATTTTTGAAAAATAAAAAGACTCTTTTATTCTGCAGAATAGAGCACTGACAAAAGGGATTTGTAGCACTCGCTAACACACACACACACACACACACACACACACACACAAATGCACAGTAGGCCATCTCAAGATGCACCCACACACACACACACACACACACACACACAAACAGAGACTACAGTGGGTAAATAGAAAAGAAATAAGTGAATATCGGGGGGAAAAACAACTAGAGAGTAAAATTACACCTGCAATCACACACACACACACACACACACTCACACACACACACACACATACATACACACACACACACACACATACACACTCACACACACACACACACATACACACTCACACACACACACACACATACACACTCACACACACACATACACACACACACACACACACATACACATACACACACACACTCACACACACACACACACACACACACACACACACACTCACAGGTGAGTTAAATGTGTTGAGTGTTTTTTTAAATAGTGTAATACACTTTTCTCTTTTAATCAGCTAATGCTTTCACAGCCTTATTGAAGTTTCCAGATGTGTAAAAAATTCTCTTCTCCAGTTTCTCTTTCTCTCTTTCTCTCTCTCTCTCTATATATATATATCTCACTCTCACTCTCTCTATCTATTTCACTCACTCTCTCTATCTGTCTATCTCTCTCTCTATCTATCTATCTCTCTATCTCACTCTCTGCCTCTCCTCTCTCTCTCAAGGGATTTTGTCCATCTGATGTCTGACTCAGTCTGGCTGAAGCTTCGCCATGGCGACAGTTTATTCCTGAAGCTCTGAGTGTGTGTGTGTGTGAGTGTGTGAGTGTGTGAGTGTGTGTGTGAGAGAGAGAGAGATTCTATCCCATAATAACCCCTATTATTAACACAGTTATATTAACACAGTGTTCTACAGAAATATTACACTGTTTGGAGAATGAGCCCTGACCACACCCATTAGATCACCCCCCTGACCACACCCACTGACCACACCTGTCAGATCACCCCCCTGACCACACCCACTGACCACACCCGTCAGATCACCCCCCTGACCACACCCACTGACCACACCCGTCAGATCACCCCCCTGACCACACCCGTCAGATCACCCCCCTGACCACACCCGTCAGATCACCCCTTCTCTTTCCTCAGTCTCATTAACACGTGTGTAACGCCCTCAGTGCGGCGCTGCTTCCTGTTCCTCTGTGTGTGTCTGTGATTCCGGTTCTAAGCACCGGTTCACGGTTTACTGGTTTTACTCTGTTGTGTTAGTTTTTTTAACTTCCTGTGTGTTTGCTGGATCCAGACTCTGTACTGAACCTGTCCCAGCTCACAGTGGAACACTAAACCCTTCTGAAAAAACACGAGAACTAGAACCTGAACATTTGTAAAATCAGAATAAAACAGAACTACAAGAATGACTGAACCACCACTAGAACCATCCGTAGGACAGAACTCAAATAAGCAAAACCAGAACCAGAACTAGAACCTGAACCACATACAGAACCGAACACTGAACCAGAAAAGATCAGAACTGGAACATAAACTCAAACAGAACCACAACAAGAATCACACAGAAAACGTGTTGCTCAGTGGTTAAGGGTTCGTACTTAGGGAACTACTTAGAACCCTTCGAGTTCTCCAACAGACACCAACCAAAAACACTTTCACCCCAAAGAGTGCAGAAGAAGAACTAGAACCTAATCCACAACTAGAACCAGAAAGAAACAAAACCAGAACCACAACAGGAACAAGAACAAAAATCAGTACAAGACCTGAAAATTAACACAGTCACTCACACACACTCACACACATACACACACACTCACACACATACACACACACACACACACACATACACACGCACTCACACACGCATACACACACACACACATACACACACACACACACGCTCACAGGAACAGGTCAGATTCAACACACACACACACACACACACACACACACACACACACACACCTGTGCACAATTTGACTAGGGCTACAGGCAGGTAATGAGCACACTGTGTGTGTGTGTGTGTGTTAATGAGCTCAGCTTGGCTTTACCTCAGCTGGCATTGAGCATCACATCACAGATAACTAAAACACACACACACACACACGACTATACACTATGTACTGGCATGTAGGTACAGACATGTCACGTGTAAAGACACACACACACACACACACACACACACACACACACACACCCCAGGGCAGAGGAAGCAGATGCAGTTCTCTCTCAATGCAGCTAAAAATACAGAACAGATTAATTACTATCATCACACACACTGCCTGTCTCACTCTCTGTCTGTCTGTCTGCCTGTCTGCCTGTCTCACTCTCTGTCTGTCTGTCTGCCTGTCTCACTCTCTGTCTGTCTGTCTGCCTGTCTCACTCTCTGTCTGTCTGTCTGCCTGTCTGCCTGTCTCACTCTCTGTCTGTCTGTCTGCCTGTCTGTCTGTCTCACTGTTCACCTGTCTGTCTGTCTCAACCTGTTTATCTGCATCACTCTGTCTGTCTAACTTTCCATTTCTCTGCCTGCCTGTCTCACCCTCTGTACCTGTCTCTCTCTCTCTCAGTCTCACTGCCTCGCTCCCTGTCTGTCTCATTGTTCATCTGTCTGTCTGTCTGTCTGTCTAACTTTCCATCTTTCTGTCTGTCTTCCACCTCTGCACCTGTCTGTCTGTCTCTCTCAGTCTCACTGCCTCAGTCTTTGTCTGTCTCACTGCCTGTCTGTCTCATTGTTCATCTCTCCGTCTGTCTGCATCTGTCTGTCTGTCTGCACCTCTCTGTCTGTCTGCATCACTCTGTCTGTCTGCATCTGTCTGTCTGTCTGCATCACTCTGTCTGTCTGCACCTCTCTGTCTGTCTGCATCTGTCTGTCTGTCTGCATCACTCTGTCTGTCTGCACCTCTCTGTCTGTCTGCATCACTCTGTCTGTCTGCATCTCTCTGTCTGTCTGTCTGCACCTCTCTGTCTGTCTGCATCTCTCTGTCTGTCTGCATCTCTCTGTCTGTCTGTCTCACTCTCTGTGTGTTTCTCTATCTGTCTCACTGACTATAGACTGATGTTTCTCTTCTTTTCTCTTCCTCTTCTTTTTATTCTCATCTTTTTTCATTTGATCCTTCTTACCACCCAGCTTTCTCTTCTTCTTTCCTCTCTTCTTCTCTCCTCTTCCTCATCTACCTTTCTCTTCCTCCTCAATCCACCTCTTCCTCTTTCTTCTTCTACCTGTTTTGTCATCGTTCCTCCTCATCACTTTTGCTTCCTCCAGCAGAATTCATCCTTTAGTCACATGACTGATTCACACCTGAGCCATACACTAATCCTTACCTGCAGCTACACACACACACACACACACACACACACACACACTGCTTTCTAACACTGCAACATTAATTATGGTGTTAAAGATCAATTAAGATTATACTCCTGTTCTTCACTGCAGTGATTATTATAAACGTGTGTGTGAGAAAGAGAGAGAGAGTGTGTGAGAGAGAGAGAGAGAGAGAGAGAGAGAGAGAGAGAGAGAGAGAGAGAGAGAGAGAGAGAGAGTGTGTGCTTCTTGCTGACATTTTCCGCTCATTGTTTACTCTCATACACAAAGATGATCAGCTTTACAGAGACGGTCTTGTACATACACTTGTTTTTTATTCTCTCTCTCTCTCTCTTTCTCTCTCTCTCTCTCACTCTCTCTGTCTCTCTCTCTGTCTCTCTCTCTCTCTCTCTGTCTCTCTCTCTCTCTCTCTGTCTCTCTCTCTCTCTCTCTCTGACTCTGTCGCTCTCTCTCCATCTGTCACTGTCTTCTACTCACAATTTGTTTTTTTTTTCTGATGTAGAGCCACACAGACTCCACTCCTCTGTTATCCCTCTTTCATTCCTCTCTCATTCTTTTTCATCCTTTCCTAATTTTGTTCAAACACGTATACGGGCCAGACTGCACTCCCACAGCGAGAGAGAGAAAGACAGACAGAGAAAGAGAGGGTGGGTGGAAAACAGAG
>CM074939.1:18129101-18131601 GCA_037576815.1 Pangasius larnaudii | reverse complement strand
AACTAAATAAAAGCACAAAAAGAAAATGTCTCCATGTTAAAAATAAAAAAAACCTGGGAGAGAAAATTAGCACCAGATAAATATTAACTTTCATTAATTTTTCAGGTGAAAAAGCGACTCAGCACCAGATTCCAAACTTTTCTGTCAAATCTGAAATAAAAACATCAGCATCTGTGTTTCTGCATTTATTTCTAGCACACTGCAGAAACAAGGCCTGAGCCTGAGCCTGATCCTGAGCCTGATCCTGATCCTGATCCTGATCCTGATCCTGAGCCGGAGCCTGAGCCTGAGCCTGAGCCTGAGCCTGAGCCTGATCCTGATCCTGATCCTGAGCCTGATCCTGAGCCTGAGCCTGAGCCTGATCCTGAGCCTGATCCTGAGCCTGAGCCTGATCCTGAGCCGGAGCCTGAGCCTGAGCCTGAGCCTGATCCTGAGCCTGATCCTGAGCCTGAGCCGGAGCCGGAGCCGGAGCCGGAGCCTGATCCTGAGCCTGATCCGGAGCCTGATCCTGAGCCTGAGCCTGATCCTGAGCCGGAGCCTGAGCCTGAGCCTGATCCTGATCCTGAGCCTGAGCCTGATCCTGAGCCTGATCCTGAGCCTGATCCTGAGCCTGAGCCTGAGCCTGAGCCTGAGCCTGATCCTGAGCCGGAGCCTGAGCCTGAGCCTGAGCCTGATCCTGATCCTGAGCCTGATCCTGAGCCTGATCCTGAGCCTGAGCCTGAGCCTGAGCCTGATCCTGATCCTGAGCCTGAGCCTGAGCCTGAGCCGGAGCCTGAGCCGGAGCCTGAGCCTGAGCCTGATCCTGAGCCTGATCCTGATCCTGAGCCGGAGCCGGAGCCTGAGCCTGATCCTGAGCCTGATCCTGATCCTGATCCTGAGCCGGAGCCTGAGCCTGATCCTGAGCCTGAGCCGGAGCCGGAGCCGGAGCCGGAGCCTGATCCTGATCCTGAGCCGGAGCCTGAGCCTGATCCTGAGCGAGTGTCTCCACATTCATCTGAATCTACAACCATCCAGCTCTCGTAGACCTTTTACTTATTTCAGGCTTAAACTCATGTTTCTCATTTAAACATTATTTCCAGAATAAACTCACATCATCTGCAGCACAATAAGGAACAGACTGAATAATAGCTGAATATTTGATTTATAATAAGACAGATTAGTTGTGTTTATTCAATAAATTCTCACTCACTACGACAGTGTTTTAAAGCGTAGTGTGTTACGTCTTTGGGTAAAAATGGTTAATTACATACGTACACAAGCTTCAGCATGCGGAAGAGCAGCTGAGGGAAAGAGTGCGCAGCTCAGCTCTGTGCTCAGAGATTTTAATCTCAGTCGAGTCGAGAGCAGGTTTACGGAGGCGTGTTTTTATTTATCAGTGAAGCAGACGACAGGAATAATGACATCATCAAGCGAAAGAGAGAAAAACAACAGACAAGAGCCAGCGACCACTCCACTGCTCATCAGCGTTAACACTGAAGAAACGAAAAACAGCGTGTGTGTGCGTGTGTGTGTGTGTGTGTGTGTGTGTGTGTGTGTGTGGGGAACATCTTCACACTGCTGTAGAATGCAGAAACCTTGCAGCGGTTTATAATTTTACCTCCAGCTCTGAGATCCTTTTTCACCAACTAAAGTCAGATCTTTCAGTGTTCACTCACAGCACAGAGAGCTGCAAACCTTCAGGGTTGTTCAGGTTCTCTGAAGGTTCTCTGAAGGTCTCTGAAGGTTCTCTGAAGGTTCTCTGAAGGTTCCTCAGGGAAAACGATTTCGTCTAAAGTGCGCTCCTAGTTTAGATGATGTTTAAGCTCATTACACACTCCAGACTGGTGTGTGTCTCTTGCTAACAGCTCTGTCCTCTGAGTGTGGAGATGTTTCGGGCTCCAGCAGTGTGTTGGTGCTGGAACTGAGTACATTTCTCCGGTTGAGAATCGACTCCTGTGCAGCAGCAGTGAGATTACAGTCGCTGCGCTTCGAGGCCGGAGACGAGCCTTAAACTTCAGGAGGTCAATCATACAGAATTTTGAGGTTTTGTACATCCAGCTACCAAAATGTAGGAATAATAAACGATCTGTGATCTTCTGATATTCAGGAAGTGTTGGTTATACTCGAGAGATGGAAAAGTAAACAGTGGAGTAGTAAAGAAAATAGTTTAATATTGTTTAATAAAAAGCACAAATTACCAGGCGTGTGCTGGAGCGCTCCACTTTCAGCTGCTGTAATCTCATTAAATAAACGCTAACAGCAGTTTAGACGCTGTACGGAGTGTGTGTGAGGCGTGACACTGTGTGTGTGTGTGTGTGTGTGTGTGAGTGTGTGTGTGTGTGTTTGTGATGAATCTGAAAATTGTCTGTAAGTATTTAAAGCTGTGAAACTGGAAGCGTAAATATCAGACTCACACACAGCGAGGATGATGTGTCACTACTGCTGAGAGAGAGAGAGAGAGAGAGAGAGAGAGGGAGAGAGAGGGAGAGAGAGAGAGAGAGAGAGAGAGAGAGAGAGAGAG
>CM074939.1:18096456-18108325 GCA_037576815.1 Pangasius larnaudii | reverse complement strand
TGTGTGTGTGTGTGTGTGTGTGTGTGTGTGTGTGTGTGTGTGTGTGTGTGTGTGTGTGTGTGTGTGTGTGCTTGAGCAGTGAAACTCTCCGTCAGATTCGTGCCATTGATTTTTCCTGACAGAGAAAATAAGCTACAGCGGATGTTGCAAATCTGCTGGAATTGTTTCGTGTCCTTTGTGATTATTTTCTGCAGTCTACGGGGCGGAAAAGGTTGCGTCCGAAACACAAAAAAGGCGAAACGTGCATTAAGTGCAGGCCTCGTCTCATTTCCACTCTCAACTTAGTGCTAAAAAACACCTGCAGCGTCCCAAATAACAGCGGCGGCGGCGGCGGCGGCGGCGGCGGCAGTGATTCAGTATTCAGAGACGACACGCTGGGTGTTTAAAATGCAACAAACAGCTCGGGAGCAGACGGAGCGTTCACACGGAATTACCAACACAACCGTTATCTTCCTCATTCAGCGAGGATTCAGGAGCTTCACATGCAGAACTGGCTGGAAAACACACACACACGCGCACACACACACACACACACACACACACACATACAAACACACACACACACACACACACTTTCTCTTCATTATTAACCCATTTCTTTCTGTTCATGTCAAAATGATTCATTCAGAATGACTCCAAATGAGTCATTTATTTTCCAGAGGCTCGGTTCAGGTTCCCACACGTTCAGGTCCCTGTGATCTCAGAGCTACTGAGGGAACTAAAGTGTTGATGATAAAATGTTCAGTGTTTGTGAATCGGAAGCAGAACCTGCCATCAGGAGGAGCCCAGAACCTGTGCAGGACCTCTGAGGTTCCACCTGAATCGTTTACGACATCTACACGTTTAGATCTGAGGCTGGACAATATGACGACATGATATCAATATCGTGATAAAATGCAGTTGTATGCAAAAGTTTGTGCACCCCAAGCCAAATTATACATTCTGTTGAATTTTAAGTAGAAAAAATTAAACAATCTCTGGAGCAAACCATTTTTAAAATAAATTATTTTTCTGTAAATATTAATGCACAGTTTCTCACTTTTATATTGCATCATATTACATTTAACAAAACGCTATTTCCTTCTTCAGTCCACATTTTCTATCCCTGATGTTGTAGTTTTCAGGTTTAAAGGTGAGTTTGTGTTAAAGCCGGTGGTCTGGACGCTGTAGGTAACCTCGGAGGTGTGAACTACACGCAGCTGATTTTAATCATCTGAACGCGGAGCTCAGAAAATCCACTGAAGCAGCTGCGGAACCCGACTCTGAATACCAGCAACTTTCCTCACGGAGACACTGACGCAACTTTTCGACATAAGTCTTAAATGGTGAATCTGAACACCGTCTCGTCTTATTAATATTCCTGAGTTTGCCACTGAGCTTCAGATTAAATCTGAAACTGAAGCCTGGGAGTCTCGGCTCTTCCTGTCTGAGTGGTTTTAAGGATGAAACGTTAGCAGAGAAACTAAAATGTGCTGCTTACTCGCTAAACGAAACACTTTCCATCGACGTGTTTAAAACCCTGAAACCTGCAAAAATAATCATCGATACAGTCACCTCTCTGCCTCCAGACCCAGTCCACGTACACACACTGCACACGTTTAGCTTACGCTCGTTTCCTCAGCTGTAAATCTGATGGGTTCAGCCGATTCACTGAAGCGTCTCTGCAACACAACACCGAACGCTGGAGAGAAACATTAACACACACTTCAACTTTACTCCATTTTACTGAAATCACTTCAAGATATAAACACGTAATAAAAAGTTTGAGTAAAAACAGACAAAGATCTCGATTTACAGTCGCTGTGGCCTTCATGGAAAGTCTCGAGAATTCTTTCACTTCTTTCTACAAACTACAAATAAATAATTCATAAAAATTTATATAAAATAAAAAGATTTGCATGTTTTTCTATCTTTCATGTGATCATATATAAATTCCCAATTATTAATACACATTTTATATTGTTTATTTTTGTATTATTTGAATCCCAGCTTCATTAACTTCACTTTTGTGTTGCATTTTATTCTGCACATATTAAATCTTTTTAAAATTAAAACATTTTCTTAAAACATAAATATCTGTAAAATAAAAAACATTATGTTTTCTGTTACTCTACGAGTCGAACATCATAACATTTTACGGCCAGAATTTTCTTTCACTTTAAGTATTATTTTATAAATTATGCAAAATATACACTCATTATATTAAATGTAACTATAAATAGACAGAAAATATGATGTGTTTATTAATAAATAACAAATAAATAATAAATAAATAAATAATAATTGGTAATTGATGGTAAATTGCTGTGATGAAGAGGAATAAAACGATTGGGGACGAGCTGCTGCAGGAAAATAATCAACTTCAGGGTGGAAGCAGAATCTCCACTTCATCACTGTCTTTTTAATCAGTATTTTACTGTCTCTCACACACACACACACACACACACAGTGTTTATCACTTATATCCATTCAGTAATTACAGAATTATTATTTATTTGAATCACTGTGTTGATGTTAGATAAACTAACGCTGGTGTTGATTGCGGTTTCTCTGTGTTTGTCACGCTTGATGATTTAGAGTGATTTTTCCACATGGATTCATTTATTGTGTATCCTGTGGATTTGGAAACACTCACACACACACACACACACACACACACACACACACACACACGCACACTGACACAATCAGCCCCCAATTTCATGCAAATGTGCACATTCCTCTTTTTTCCTGTCGTCTCCATTTTGTCCGTAAATAGAACAATTCCACGCACTGAATGCAGAACGTCTCCTCATTTTCTCCGTCTGCTTCTGTCCTGATACATCCCTGTGTGTGTGTGTGTGTGTGTGTGTGTGTGTGTGTGTGAGAGACTACACTCAGTAACCTGATGAGGACTTGTATGACCCCCGGATGGAGCACTGACGTGAGGAAGTTTCCACGTGTTCAGTAAGTGACGGAGTTGACTGGAGTCACGTGTCCAGGCGTGTTCTAAGCGTGTTCTAAGCGTGTTCTAAGCATGTTCTAAGCGTGTTCTAAGCATGTTCTAAGCGTGTTCTAAGCGTGTTCTAAGCGTGTTCTAAGCGTGTTCTAAGCGTGTTCTTCATCCTGCTCTTCTTCAGCACTAACATGCTGTTAAATCTCTCTGCGTTTGTTCCTCTGAACACTGTGACACGCTGTAACGCTCAGATCGGCTCCTCGCCGCTGAACCCCTCTGAGCTGGAGGACATGAACACGATGTTCAGACTGCAGATGTGAGAACATCAGGAAGCTGAACACTTCTGAACACTGAGCAGATGTTGAGTTCAGTGTTTAACTTTCTCTCAACGCTCATTAAAATACATTCTGCTCTGTTACAGTCTGAACGATTACAATTAGAGAAGAAAAGCAGCTCGATGTGGATTATTCTCCCACAGCAGCGTTTTATTCCTCTCACACCACAGCAATTAATCCACAACACCATTTTTATTTCTTAAAGAACGACATGCCATACTTTTTATCTCTTTAGAGTTACATTTACTATCAGAGAAACGAGTGAGTTCCTGTTGTCGCTTACGTTACAGCAGCTATAAACACTCGTTCCCTCACCAGCGTCTCTTTATTCTCTCTCTCCACGTTAATAAGAGAAAAACCGCAGCTTGTTCCGCATGTTACTGAGAAACCGCAAAGAAGCGTAAACTCGTCTGTCCTGAAACTTACAGTTACAGCTTCAGCTCTGACTGTTACAAAGCGCTGACACTGGAGACTCCTTCCATACATCTTACATAAACATCTCCTTACTTTATCAAAACTTCACCCCATCAGTGATTATTTAATCTGTTTATAATCAGTGGAGCGTCGCTGTACACGTCCCTGTGAACGAGCTGTTGCTATGGAAACAATAACTATAATCATTGATTCCTGTATATGTTGTTTATATGTATTCATTTGTGTGTGTGTGTGTGTGTGTGTGTGTGTGTGTGTGTGAGAGAGAGAGAGAGAGAGAGAGAGATCTAAAGGTTCTCTCCATCAAAGAAAGCTTGGTGATTAAAGTTGCTTTACTCACAAAGTGACACACTGTCACCACACACACACACACACACACACACACACACACACACACACACACACAGAAACATGGATGCACAGGAGATGCACATTTCAAACAAAGTCTTAAAACTAAATGACTTTGCTTGAGCTAATAAAATAAACAGATTTATTAACAGTGTGTAAATGAATCTATATAACAGTTTATTGTAGCAGATAAAATAAAAATAAAATGAGAATAAAATGTAAAAAATAATTTACTGCCCAAGAAATAAATGATGTAGTGTTTTGGTGTGTTTAAATCAAACCCGTGTGTGTTTCTGTCCTCACTGTGGCTCCAAAATAAATACCAGACCTTATGAATATGCATGAATATACTTGCCATATGCAAATGAGGAAACGCCCCCAAGTCCTCCTACCATCGCTAGCAGCCTCATATAACTAGCAATATCTAAATTAGCTAGCCAGTTAGCTAACTGCTAGTAAACAGACTCAGAGAATTGAGTGGGATTTCAGTCTCGCTTTACATCCTCATTTATTTAAACCTGTCAGAATATGACATAACGTTACCATGACAACCGCGGCCTGTCCCAGATGTGGCTCAGCACCAATCAGAGTGCTGCATTCACTCTGAAACTGTACAGCAGAGTGTGATTTAGTCTTAGAACCAGCCCAGGTCCATAAAGAACATCATTACAGCTGGTTCTGATGTTATCTTTATTATCTGGCCCAGACGTGGCCCGGTTCAGATGTTAACACATTCTGCATTCAAAAGCAATTAAAACATCGAAAAGCTGAGTATTAATCAAAATGAAGCCCACTGCATGGTGGTGAAGAGCCGAGGAGGCTTCTCCTCCGCACCAGCAGAGGTCACCATCTCCACGATTCAATTCCCGGGCACTTCCTGTTTTTTCTACTATATAAGCACATGGTCACATGCTTTCAGTGCAGCATTTAGGAACGAACTGCTGGTGCCCTTCATCACTAAACACTCGTGACGGTAAACGTGTTTATTTCACATGCTCTCATCCTCATGTCTCCTCAGGGAGAACAAGGGGAACAGCACTGTTCTTCTTAGACCATTTGAATCAACTCACCAAAATGAGTCGACTTTTTCAGTTCCCAAAGTGCCATTTTGTCTTAAACTGGATAAACTTTGTGATATTTTAACCAGTGAGAGTGGGTCAGAGAGAGAAACTAAAAGTTTTATTTAATTTAAATAATCTAATCAAATATCAAATGCCACTGCGTTCCTGAGCAGGATGAATCGATTACTGAATATGAATCGATTCACAGTAACGAACAGCTCAGATGATAAACAGGGATTTACATCGGGGGCAGATGCCGGCACCCAGAGGGCATTAACTTGTGTTTTTTTAACTACAGAGGGCATTTTATCTGCAGTATTTTACCCCAGAGGGCATTTTATCTGCAGTATTTTACCCCAGAGGGCATTTTATCTGCAGTATTTTACCCCAGAGGGCATTTTATCTGCAGTAGGGGCACCAGAGAGGGCACTTTGGCTTCAACCACTGGGGCACGAGTCCGTCAGTAATTGCAGTGTTTGCATGAAATTACACTGAAGAGCAAGTGTAATGGCTCATATATGAGATTCAAAGAGTCGAGTGAAAGAGTCGATTCAAAGAGCTGACTCAGAGTCTTACGGATGAACAGATAAACAGATGGATGAACTAATGTTGACTAAAAAGTGGAGATGTTTTGAATCTAAAAGTCACAGCTGTTTACTGATGACACACTGTCACTTTTAAAATTACCGCAATTCAACTGGAATAAACGCGCACACACACACACACACACACACACACACACACACACACACACACTTTCTGTCATGATCTGAAATAAAATAAAAAAATGAGTTAGAGGATCAGGAAGAATCAGATGTTGATCTCTGGGAGTTAGCGTCTCAGGCTCCAGAACACAAAACACTAACGATGTTAAATTACTCCATAGTACAAAAGATTACAAAATGGGGAATTAAGACAGAACGGTTCTGTGCTAGCTAAACTGACCTCGATAACTTGATAGAGTTCCTGTGTAGTTAAGATGCTAAAAGCAAAACGCTAAATGCTAGTCCTAGCTGAACAATCTGCACAGCGCTGGTTTTATGCTAACGCCCAGTTTAGGTGAATAAAAGGATCAGCTAGTTAGCTAGTTAAGCTTTAGCTATGTTTGAATTGTTAAGGCAGTGTTGCTGCTAAGATGCTAAGATTTTGGCTAAGATAAAAGTGGGCACTAGCAATGGTAGCTAAGCAGTGATTGGAAGGGTTTGTGAAGTCAATTTATAGAACAAGTTTACTTTGTCACGTTGTGTTAGCATGCTAAACGTAACCATGGAGACAAATTTTGAACAAAATCAGGGACTTTTGTCTTAATTAAGGGCCCGAAGAAGACTGATGTCATCATGTAGGTGGAGTTTTATTCAGTACATTATGTGGAGTAAATTATCAATTAACCGCTCAAGGTTTTTTGTCATTTTAAAGTTGATAAAGCAAAATTACAACCAAAAGTGAGAAAAATAAACGACATACATGTTAATATGCGTCATTTAACAGAAACATGGGAATGACAGATTGTTCTAGAGCGCTGGAGGAGGACACACGTTCGCCGTCACACGTTCTCCGCTAATAAACCGATTAAAGTCCAGCTCATAAAATCAGCGTAATCATGTGTGCTTTGTTTATGAAAACACAGCGAGCCGTCGTGGGAAATGATCTCGCAGCCGAGCACGCTCCACCGATACGAACAGCGAGATTAAGAGTCATAAAGCAATAAAAAAAGCCTCTCATTATGCTCGGCTAGCAGATTTGTGTAATTGTTCCTGCAGGGATCCGCACGCTGTAAACAAGGAAACACGAGGCGTCTGTAATGAGCTTCATTCATGTGCATGAGAGCGTGTTCTCTCCCAAACCCCCCCGAGAACGCGCAATCGCTGACTGTTCACGTGGAACCCGGATTCATATTACACTCCGGAACCGGACGCCAGCAGAACCGCTCCCTGTCTGAGAACCTACATCACCGAGGATGGCGTAGAGTTCCCTCGAGACCCCCGAGTCCACTTACAGCTCCTCTGAGCAGAGGTCACGACCTCACACTGTGGTCCAGAGCTTAGAACCACAAGAAGAATCAGTGCGGGAAAAAAAGACAGCAAGAACTTTTTTTTTTTTTTTTTTTGAAAAAAGGACAGAACAAGAAACAGGAACAGGATCAGAATTAAACTAAATTTAGAAACTAGAACAACAAAGATAGAGCCAAGAACCAGAACAACTCGAAGTAAAAAGAACCTGCAGTAGTAATGATGAACAGAACAAGAACTAAAACAAGAACCAGAACAAAAATCACATCTTTAGAAAAAGCATCAGACAAGAACTCGGACAAAATCAGTGCAGAATATTCAGAACCATAATGAATATAATTATTCAAATATTTACAATATATTTGTTGTGAATCCGTTTATTTCTGTAAAGCTGCTTTGTGATAACGTCCTTTGAATTGAAGAATCAGAACATAAACCAGAACCAAATTAGAACTAGAGCAACAACTAGAACCCAAATCAGAACAGGAACCAGAACCAGAAATGTTTTAGTTTTCTCCAGTGATCCGATGTACTGCGAGTGTAAACCTAAAATTATGAATAGTTTATATTCCTAAACAAAAACAGAGCTGGTTTTAAACAACATCCAGGTTCTTCTGAGGTTCTCGCAGGAATAATCGAGTGGGTTCTGTTGCATATTTCTGAAAAGCCATTTTACCTGAAATGTCTAGCTTTATTATATTTTATTATATTTACACCACTCTGCTGTTGAATTCTGGATTCTGATTGGTCAGAAGCTGTGTTGTGTTTTTGTCTCATTAACTTTAAAAGCGAGAGAATAAAGAGGCTGCTGAGGAACGGCTGCTTATAGCTGCTCTAACGTAAGTGACAACTAGAAAAGGATGAAAAAGTAAGTAATGTCTTATGTAAATGAAAAATTGTAATTGTTGGTAAGTTGCTGTGGTGTAAGAGGAATAAAACGCGTGGGGACGTGCCGTTAGAGGAAAATAATCAACTTTAACAGGAGTAACAAGAACTCCGTTTGTAGATGTTTACATTATTTTTAGATTGTGTGATTTTATGCTGTATGTGGTGTCACTGTATCTGTGTGTGTGTGTGTGTGTGTGTGTGTGTGTGTGTGTGAGCGCATGTGTGTGTGTGTTAAACCGAAAAAGATGTGCCAAACTTTCACACAGCTCCAGGTGATAATGAGTGTCTTAACAAATTAGTGAGACTGTTCACACTTCTCCATTGCTGTTCATCACTCCATCTATTATCAGCCATCACACACACACACACACACACACACACACACACAGTCATTAACCCTTTCTGTTCTGTTCGCAGTGAAAATGATTTTAGATTCTCCGTAAAAATGGATTTTGTGGCGTTTTTTTCAGCCTCAGCTCAGTGAATGTGAATAATCGTGTTTAAAGCTCACTTCATCACTGACGTACTGAGGAGACAGAACGAGTTTCTGAAGCTGAACCGTTATAACTGTTACTTTAACACACACACAGACGAGCGCGAGGCGACGGGACGGAATGGGAACCGGAGCAAACGTAAGGGTTTAACTGAAGCACGTCGCAAAATCTGCTGAGTCTGTTTTGAGCTTTCATCACATACTGCATGTGTAATGTATCGTGATTAAAAACTGCCATGCAGGTTGTCTTCCTTACACACACACACACACACACACACACACACACACAGTGAAACTGAGATAAATAACCTGATCTATAACACACACCCAGCTCCACCTGTTTCCAATTACTGCAGAATAATCAAATAAAATAAAACCGATATTGCAGCTCACGCTGTTGTTCGTTTGCGCACGTCTGAGGTCTTTTCTGTAATTTTGTGTTATTTCTCTGAGACGTGTCACAAAGTTTGAAGAATGATGAAAGTCTAAAGAGTGGAACAGTAAATCTTTGCAATATGCTTTGGATTTGATGCATTCGGAGGTCTGAAATTTCACCACCGTTTAATTAATTTGAGATGATTTAAGACTAATTTTAAAATGAGATTTGTAATTAATCATTAATGTTTACATCCTTTATTCAGAGAGAAAGCCGAGGTGGTGCTAATAAAGACGAGTTTAAGTGTCAGGCTACTGAGCCGTGAGTGCTGCGTGATTTCTACTGCATCCGAGCTGAAATTCCTGAGCGTTTAATAACATTAATCTTCACTGCATAACAAACAACGGGGCGAAAAGTAACCAGCACCCGACATGATCATGTGGGCGTGGCATTGGTATAGGGAAGACCTGTTTAAATATTTTGTTTAATGTAGTAACACACACACACACACACACACACACTGTAACTACATTCTGAGCCTCTCCATCACACTGCAGTTCATTTTTATCCATTTCTGTCTGATTTATTGCTGGAGGTCGACTATTTATTACATTAGAAATGAAGGAGAGCTCGGAGCTGTGAGTGTTTATTAGAGGAGACACACTGCAGCTCTCTGGCCTTCCTCTCTCTTATTTTATTTTTTTTTAAAGAGAGAAACTGCACTTTTTATTGGAAAGATATCTACTGGGCTCGAGGCAGGAAAAAGAAGTTTTCGCCTTTTGCTGCAGATGGAGAGATTAGATTTATTTAATTTTTTTGTGGATGACTAATTCTGTAGACGTTTCTCTCGACACATCTGTCTCACTGTAACTCCTCTGAACTCTATCTATCTCTCTCTCTCTCTCTCTCTCTCTCTCATGGCTCAGCGTTTCTGTCACGAGTTCCACACTTCACCATTACAGAACTGCTCCATCTGTAGGTGTCAGAGTTTCGGCTAAATGTCCTACGCTAACAGTCTGCTGAAATCCTGAGAAAAAGAGCCAGAAAGACAGACAGGTAAGAGCCAGCAGTTACTCATACAGATAGAGAGATAGACGGAGGGATAGATAGACTGCCTGCAGGTCTGCTCATGTCAACTACCTTCTTTTGGCTTTTCAAATCCACGGCAGTGTTTGCAACAATAACATTCCACTTAATCCCTGCACCACTAGAATATCACGTTATAATATTCTTTTAGATTTAGAGAATATAGCAAACCTTTTCCCAACATCCTGTAAACGTTTGTAGCTCACCAGATAATTTCATACATGTGTAGTAATCATGTTCACAGTACTGAGAAAGCACTGGTTAAAATAGTAAATGACAGAATACTGGTCTGTGATCAGTTTCTCCTTGCTGTTGTTCACTGCAGCTTTTGATGACCCAGATAACATTCTTCTAGACAGACAAGAACATGCTGGTGGAGTTAAAGGAATGGCTTTTTCCTGTCTCAGACTAATCATTTTGTAAAAGTGGATGATGATTTGGCCTGTTTTTGAAAATTTTTTCTTTCTCCAATCTTCTTCATATTTGCACCATTGGTTACTGAGGATGAGACACTCCAAAGCTGAGACATGAGGCTTCAATTTCTGACAGATTACAGCCATCCCCATCTCAGGATCTTGCGATCTCCCTGGACAATTCTCAGATCTCACCTTCAGGTACTGCATGTAACCTTGGGGTAACCATGGACAATCACCTGTCCTTTTCCTCTCACATTGCTAATCTAACACGCTCATGTCGATTTCTCCTCTATAACATCCGAAGAATTCATCCATTTCTTTCCACACAGGCCACACAGGTGCTCGTTCAGTCGCTTTTCATTTTGAGACTGGATTACTGCGACTCACTCCTGGCAGCTCTGCCTCTGAGCTCCATTCGTCCTCTGCAACTGATCCAGAATCCTGCTGCATGACTGGTTTTCAACCTTCCTAAGTTCTCCCACACCACCCCATTGCTGCGCTCCCTCCACTGGCTTCCTGTAGCTGCTGCATCAGATTTAAAACACTGATGCTCGCCTACAAAGCCAAAAACGGATCAGCACCCACTTATCTCAAAGCTCTTATAGCCACGCTCCCTCTGGTCCTCTAGCACTGCTCGACTGGTCCCTCCATCTCTCAGGGCACGAGGAAGACCTGCATCGAGACTCTTCTCTGTTCTGGGCCGAGGTGGTGGGATGAACTTCCCCTAGATGTGTGAACAGCTGAGTCACTGGCAGTCTTCAAACGACGTCTAAAGACTTACCTCTTCATAAAGTACTTAAGTTACTTACACAACCAAAAAAAATAAAAATTGTATTGTCTGAGCGCTTGTCTATTTCCTCCCCAACAGAGTTTTGGACTGATGGTGTTCATAAGGGCGTCTGCCAAATGCCGTAAATTTTATTAGATTTCTACAGAACATTAGTTTCTTTTAACAATTGCTAATATGCAGAGTCACTAAGTACCCAAAAGTCCTTTAACCCACGCAGTGTGAGTTTATAGAGTCAAAGAATTACTGAACACACGACGCAGACAGAATGTGGTATAGTAATAATGCATTATAATAAGATTAGTGATAGTGCAGTGTGACGTAGCTCACTGTGTGGTGTATGATATGGAATAGGATGTGATATAGTAATAATACTGTATATGTATATATGTAAATATGTATATAATAGTAATAATATGAAATAGTCTTCTTCTCTTCTCTTTTCTTCTCTACTCTTCTCTTCTCTTCTCTTCTCTTCTCTTCTCTTCTGTGAGTTTGGTCTGTCTATCACACTCCAAAGCTGACATCTGAGTCAATAGCATACAAATTTTGGGGACCAACAGTAAGTGTATCATCTGTTGAGTCGCTTGCTGCTGCTGGGGCTCCATATGGACGGCCTGAAGAAGCGTTTGGTTTGCTGGGGATGGTGGCACCTGGGGGCTGTGGAGATGGTTTGGGGATCACATATGGGGAGCTGTACTGT
>CM074939.1:17991313-18002514 GCA_037576815.1 Pangasius larnaudii | reverse complement strand
ATCAAGTGCTATTCTATGTGCTGCTGAATAATGAGTGTGGAAGCCATTTTGTTAAATTAAACCAGTGATTAATGTGATCATTACAGCGAGCTCTATTCATGCGGTAATATATTGGTGATATACGAGACTGCTATTAGATTTATTTCAATTTATTTATTACCATTTTCTCATTCATATATCATCATATTAGTCTTTTTAATATTCATTTTTTTTATTTGTCTCTTGCTTTTATGTTACATCATATTACATCTGACAGCAAAGAAAGTCTGTCCATCTTCAGTCTGTATTTTCTATCCAGATATTTTCAGGTTTAAAAGGGAGGGTTTGTGTTTAAAGACTGTGGTCTAGAAAAACACTATTTAAACCTGGACACTTTTACTCAAGAAAAATCTGGCAACCTCAGAGGCATGAACTGAACGCAGATGATTTTAATAATCTGAGAGTGAACCTCAGAAAATCCACTTAAGCAGCTGCGTAACCCGACTCTGAATAACAGTAACTTTCCCCACATTTGGACTAAAGTCATCAACTCTGAATACTAGCTGATTATTGTTTAAAGCCATGAATACAATAAAGTTCTGAATCATACTAAAGAACACTTTATACGCCATCACCGATCTGAACCTTCACATTCTCACTGCACTCTTTTCAGCCCTCATACATTGTCCAAACATACAATGTGCTGGAGTTCTTTTAGATTACTCAGGAGTAAAAATACATTAACAACTGCAGAAAGAGTGTTCATTTGGATTTAAACACACACACACACACACACACACACACACACACACGGTTAAGTGGTTCTGAGTAAATCAGCCCTCACATACTCATTGGGCTTAAATCACAGCAATGGTGTAATGTGAGTGTTTGAACACACACTCTGCTGCTGGGGCTGAACAGCAGGATGCTAATGGAGGAAATGGCTTTATGATTGCACTAACTAAAACCAACATGTAAAATCCTGAGCACACAAGCCCGAGGATTTTTCCAGATGGGCTGTAGAGGAGGTGTGTGTGATTCATTGTTAAAAGCATCTATTAGGGAGAACGTTGTTAATAATACAGATAAAAACAGGAAAGGGGTGTGGCTAAATGGTTAAAAATCAGCCATTTTAAAATCCCATGATCTTTCACCACAGTAGTGGTGCCAAACGTTTTATATGTTTTGTTTTTACTTATCTGTGTTATTCTTAATCTATTTTCATAGTTTTAAAAGTGGTTTTAAATATTATTGCCATTTTCTTTTATCTCCTATGGTGCTTTGCTGAAGTTAGGGTGTGGATTTGAGATGTAAGGCTTTGCCCAAGACTTTAAATGGCAATTCTGGCCATTTTCATTCCAGTGATCCTTTGCCACAGTTTTGGGTATAAATGTCACTAGTAGCCATGATTCCTCCCAAGGTCCTTTGCTTAGGAAGGTTACTACTTGGTTAATAATTATTACAATTTTAACTCTAAAATAATGTCGGACTAAAAAGCACATGTGTAATATGTTTAATATGTAAAGTAGCTGGTATTTGAGTGTTTTTTACTCAAAAGCAGGTATTTTTACTGCTTTTCAATGAACAATAAATCAGGTGTGAAATTGAACACCAGTTCCATGCTACCAAAACACCATGTGGAATTAACACAGTGTTCAGTTCAGTGTGTAAAGTGTTTAATGTGTGTAATGTGTGTGCTAGTTCAGCATGGTGTATATTAATTGAGATACAGTTAAACAAAACTCACATTGGAACTGGTGTTAATTTGGGTTTTGAAGGGTTCAGGGTTTTGAAGAATAATTTCACATACTCTGAGAAATTCTAAAGCAAGTACATAAAAAATTCAGATGCATGTTTTTATATATCTGTTTATGGGGACCAAATGTACTGATAGAAAAATGTGACATTTTGAACCATGTCCTTCCTCTTAAGGAAGTGTTCATTTTCATATAGAAACATTACCTTAGGATAAGCTAATGGATGAGGTTGGAGATGAAAATGAGGATGATGTTGGGGATGAGGTTGCTGAGGCTGGGTTGAGGTTGCGGTTGAGGTTGAAGAAGAATTTGGGGGTGAGATTGAAGATGAGGTTAGGGCTTAGATTGGGGATAAGGCTGGAGATGAGGTCAAGCATGATGTTGGGGATGAGGTTGAGCATGAGGTTGGGGATATGGCTGGGGATGAAGTTGGGAGTGAAAATGAGGATGAGGATAAGGTTGGGGGTGAGGTTGGGGATGAGGTTGGGTTGAGGTTGGGTTGAGGTTGGGTTGAGGTTGGGGATGAGGTTGGGGATGAGGTTGGGTTGAGGTTGGGTTGAGGTTGGGGATGAGGTTGGGTTGAGGTTGGGTTGAGGTTGGGATGAGGTTGGGGATGAGGTTGGGTTGAGGTTGGGGATGAGGTTGGGTTGAGGTTGGGGATGAGGTTGGGTTGAGGTTGGGTTGAGGCTGGGGATGAGGTTGGGGATGAGGTTGGGGATGAGTATGGATGAGGTCTTTAGCTAAAGGTGTTTAGCATTATTTAGCTACATTGGTCCACATGTCAGAATTAATATCGAAAGAATGTGTTCATGTTTTATTCAATTCAGTTCAATTTGTATAGCGCTTTTAACAATGGATATTTTCACAAAGCAACTTTACAGAAATTAACGGATTCAAAATATATTGTACATGTGAATTTATCCCTGGATGCTGTCGCCGCCCAACCCCCCCACTCTCATGTGATTTAGATTAGATTAGATTAGATTCAACTTTATTGTCATTTATTCATGATTTGTTCAATACTTTTGTGCATTTAAAGCTGAAAGTACCTCAAGCACACAAACAGACACACAGACACAAACAACC
Organism: Pangasius larnaudii; assembly: GCA_037576815.1. Lineage (NCBI taxonomy): Eukaryota > Metazoa > Chordata > Actinopteri > Siluriformes > Pangasiidae > Pangasius > Pangasius larnaudii. The sequence goes on along the minus strand of CM074939.1, from coordinate 17,999,692 downwards.
ACAAACCCTCTGGCCCCTGGCATTAACATGCTTCCTGGGTGGTCGGATCAGTGGACAGACGAGACACATAGCCGTTCACATCTGGCATTACGAATGCGTCTCCAAATGACTGCTTTCTCTTGGAGAAAGGCTATCACACACATTTATAATGTCAGTCTTCCAGTGCTTTTATTTTCAAGCAGAACTGTCCCACAAATTATATTTCCTGCACATTTACAGACTGTTTCAAATGTTGAAATCTCATGGTCTTCTACTCAATTTATTTTCAGGCAGAAATGTCTGGCGAATCCAATCTCATGTACCTGTACAGACATTTTCAAACATCATGTGGTCTGCTAATGAAACGTATAAATGAATGAGAGATGAGGTGACGAGTAAAGCTATGAAAAGCAGTTGCTTTCGTCTCTGCTGTTACAGCATCGTCTTTATCCATTAGCCTAGCAGCAGAGAGCTCTACCTTTCAGTGGGATGAGGTTGGGGATGATTACATATTTTCCAGTGAGGGCAATGAAGCAGCTGATTAGTTGGTCCTTCGTTTCTGTCTGAGATGCATAGAGACGCATTCACATTAAACTCCGCACGTGGTTTGAGTGATCGAATCACAATGCGTCATTGAGACACATTTGACCTCGTTCACACATGTACTTAAAGCCGACCACTTACGATCCGATCGCCCAGGACACGTCAGTGCCAGGTTGAATGGAGCCACACACAGCTGGCGTGGTGTGAAGAAAAACACTTCACTGTTAGGTTTAGGTCTAAAGACTTATGTGTTTTATACACTGTGTTTGTTGGTAATCTGCTGCCCTCTAGTGGACTTTAAACCCCTTACAGTTAGGAATCAGGACCCTTCTGATTTAATAAAACTTTTACATGCAAGAAAAGACAATTTATTTAGAAATGAATCAGTATGGGTGTGTAAAGCTTTGCACTCAGCTGTATCTGTGACTAAAATCTGGGACTTGTGTGCAGCTGTGCAAACATGTAAACACAAACACACACACATACCACACAGTGTTCCTGAAGTTTAAATAACAGTTTATGGACCAACATCGATTAGAAGAGTTCATGTTTTAAAGTCTTAATGATAATAATCTGTCTCTCTCTCTTTCTCTCTCTGTCTGTCTCTCTTTCCTTCTCTCTCTGTCTGTCATACTGTCAGTCTGCAGGTACTCTGTCTGCACCTGTTCCTGTTTGTGCCCTGAAGTAAATCCTTTTAGAGGGACAAAAGCACTGCATTGAGAACTGACCAATCACACAGAGGCATCTGCTACCTCCCCCAGGCCACGCCCCCTGACCACTGACCCTGCCTTTTAAATCCACATCTAAAAGGCTTTATAAAGTAAAAGCACTTTAAGTGATTGCACACACACACACACACACGCACACACACACACATAGATGAGAGAGAGAGAGAGAGAGAGAGAGAGAGAGAGAGAGAGAGAGAGAGAGTGTGACCTTGACAGCTGAGGAAGATTCTACTCAAACACATGGTGTGTAACTAATGAACCTGGTGTGTGTGAGTGTGTGTGTATAACATGTTTTGTGTCTGTATGTGTAACATAACTTTGTTGTGTGTGTGTGTGTGTGTGTGTGTAATTCAGTCTGTAACAGTTCAGTTTTTTTCTACATTTTCATTTGTTTATAATTTTATTTATCATTTTTTTATATAAAAATTTTAGATTAAAAATTCAGGAAGTTAAATGAAGATTGGCGTGGTGGCGCTCACCTGTCGTCATGGTAACACAGATGAGTCATATAGACAAGGGTTCAACAGCTGCACTCAGATTTGTAGAGCCATACTGAGAGTTCTAGAGCTGCACTGAGGCACCACGCTGATGTGTGTGTGTGTGTGTGTGTGTGTTTGTAAACTGACTTAGTAACAAGTTCTACCAGACAAGTTCCCCTCCACAGCAGCAGAGGGCACCATCACCAGAACTGCTTTTTAGAGTTTATAATCTCCACGTGAAGTCTAAGTCACGTGTAGTGTGGGTTCTCACAAGGCTAAGTTTGCACCAAGCAGCGTTTCAAACACACACACACACACACACACACACACCTGATGTGGAGGATGTTTCACAGTTAATAAGAGCACTTCAGTGTGTGTGAATGAAGGGCTCAGTACTCAGACATTTATAATCTGTGTGTGCGTGTGTGTGTGCGTGTGTGTGTGTGTGTGTGTGTGTGTGTGTGTATACTGTCCTTCAGAACTGCTAATTGATACTTATCTCTTGAATACACTGCCCCTGAAAGCTGAAGGCCACTGTGATGAACTTGACACAGAGTGTTTCATGAGTGTGTTACATAAACCTGTGTGTGTGTGTTTTCAATTATTATAAATGTTAAGGCCAAATAATAAGAGCTGTACACAATATAAATTATAATGTTCAGAAATCAGTAAAATTTTTAAATCTAGCAATAAAATAATTTCCACACACACACACACACAAAACAAACAATCAAACACATAAATAAATAAATTAATAATCTGAATGATAAATAGATATAATAAATATAATCTCTGGACAGAAGAGAGTCAAGGCCCGTGTGTGTGTGTGTGTGTGTGTGTGTGTGTGTGTGTGTGTGTGTGTGTGTGTGTGTGTGTGTTTTTGCTGCTCATCAGTGAGCTGCACTTCCTACAATCCAAACTATAATTCAGACTGATTGCATTTAAACACACACACACACACACACACACACACACACACACACACGCGCACGTGCATGCAAGCACACACACACACACACACACACACACACACACACACACACACACACACGCACGCATGCACATGTATACACAATTCCTCTGATTAAGACTCAGTGTCAGCCTGATTCACACAATGCACTGCACTTATAAAACCTGACCTTAGGAATCAAACAGAAATTGTTCAGAATTTATAACAATACAGTGTAAGGAGCATTAATGACATCACCAGCTGCTTGACATTGTTTATTTCTGTCTCATGGCTGTAGGGCTGTAGGGCTGTGTGTGTGTGTGTGTGTGTGTGTGTGTGTAGTTGTAGTAACAACTAAAAGCAGTCGTAACGTGTGCAGTGTTTATCAGCCACATAACTGTGTTTCAGCCCTGTTCCTGTGTGTTGATATAAAATACTGAATTTTAATTTTCTCCGAAAACACTTTCGTTTTTCAGCTAAACACAACAAGCAGAGGTTATCCATGTTGCCTAAAATCATCTCCAATATCCTTCGAATTCCTCATGGCAAACGTTCAGCGTGTTGAGTGTGTTGAGTGCAGGGTGTTAAGTCGCTCTTCCTCCGTCATTAGTAATAGTTTTATTTGTGCTAAGTGTATGTTAGTTAGCTCTCTGACGGAGAAGATTGCAGCATTAGAGGTGCGCATCCAGACTCTAGAGCGTTTAGTTTAAAGATGGCTGTTGATGTTCTCCCTTTAATGGCCTAAAGACAGCAATTGCGAAGAACAGTTTAACACAAGTTTTGATACAAGAGCCTTAAAGTTAAAACTCTAATGATGCTCATATTCAAGTTCCGGTTCCTCTAAAGGTTTCTTCCTCTTGTTGTCTCAGGGAGTTTTTCCTTGATGAGTGAATACTTGTGCAAGTTCCTGTAGTCACCTTTTATTTCGAAAATATCTCAGAATCAGAATCACCTTTATTGCCAAGTACCGTGGGTTTATATGTACAAGGAATTTGTCTTAGTGGACTGGTGCTTAATAATAACATTAAAATTCATGAAATAAAAATAATATTTAAAAAAAAACTGAAATCTGCTTTCTCTCAACCAAATGAGTGATCTGTAATGATTACTATAGGTACATTATAATTTTGCCTGAGAGCACAGAATTGAGATTTTGTTTGTGATCTCCCTCCATCACCACTTTTTCACTCAGACCAGCCAAAGATTTTTCCTGCTTAAACGTAATATTCTAACCTTAAACATGCTGTACTCTAATGAAGTCTGGTTCATTATAAATATAATCAAGCACCGGAAACACTAGGAAAAAGTGGAAAAAGTAATCAGCATCTATTTTCTTTGGACTATTTATATAAACATGCCGTTATTAATTATTGTGAAGTGAATTCTGGGTGTGTTTGAGGAGTTCTGCCAGCAGGGGGAGACACCACCTCTGTAATGACACTGTAAACACTAAATACAGACCACTTAACAGCACGTAGACATTATAGTAAAGTGTTTACTGTGACTGTGACCATTATGAGGCTCAGTGGTTAAGGGTTTGGCTATTCATCAGAAGATCTTGAGAAGATCATGAGAAGATCAAATCTTACCTCCAAGCTGCTACCTTTGGGTCCCTTAACCCTCGACTGCTCAGCAGTGTCAAGTCTCAGTTATAAGCCTCTGAGCAAATTTAATTTTGTAAATCAGTGTTACAAAGAAGAACCAATTGAAGGATAAAGATTTATAGTTCCCAAAAACTGTCTAAGACTCATCTTTTCTTCAGAGTTTAATCAGACTATCTTCACTTCATGTATATTAAAGCTACAGCATGGAGGATATTTTTCAGTGTGAGTGGTTTGACACTTAGCTGGTTATCTCACTGTCATCTGCCTCAGAGACACAGGCAGCAGGTAAACTTGGTACTATCAGATTTATGTTGTGTCCTGATCTCAAAAAGTGAAAACCACTAGACCACAGCATCATAAACAGTTTAGCACTTAACATAAAGCAAAATTCATTTAACCGCTTTCCAGTCTAATGAGAAGGGAGAGCTTGTATTTCTTACACTAAGTCAGGAGGTGTGTTTTTGCTGAACTCCGACACTAGCGCTGATGTAAGGATAGCAAAAAAAAAAAAAAAAAAAAACCCAAAAAACTAAAATATCATGTACACTTAAATGTGGCTGTCTGAATGAGACTCCCAGTAGTATTATAGTCTCACACAAAAACTGTTTTCACTGTTAGAGCAATACTCATAATGTTAATATGTAAATGAGTGAATAAAACAGAGGAGGAGATTGTGAGTTTTTCTCATGACCCCATTTCTAAATCTTGCTTAAATGGCACCACCTACACAATCTATGATGTGTATCAATAACAAGGACACTGTCATGGACACATGTCCAACAGTAGGAATACTGTGAATATGTACTGATCAGCTCCAGCAAGAGAAAACTTTTCATTTGCTGCTGTTTGTTTGACTCACAGACTAACAAACGGAACAGAAATGAAGCTTGTGCTGTGATGAACTATTTGAGATAGAACAAGTACAAATACTTTGTTGCTTTGAGTTTTAATCGAATACGATGTTAGATTTGTACGAGTCCTGATGCTGTTAATGAAAATAAAACTGAGCAGTGTTTTACAGCTTTCCAAACCCGTCCTGATGCAGCAGTTGAAGCGGTATCCATGGTAACCATTCAGGCTGATGACCCCATTCAATTCCATTCCAGCCAAATGTGATCGGTGTTCATTTCCATCCAATTTGATTAGCTTTAATTATCCCTGAAAGGAAAGAATGGAAATAAAGACAGGTGGATTGCATACGTCATCACTGGTACAGGTATTAGACAGCTGGATTTTTGGAAACATCGCAAAAACAATAAAACCACTGCACTATTTGTTTTCCTTCTTCACCTTCAGGTACATTTTAACTTTCTGCTTCAATACTTCACTTATTTCACTGATTTTTATACAGCCCGCTACTTCTGGTAATTTCTGGTTTGTAGTATATTTGTGTTCTTTACATTAATGAATATTTATTCATAATTATATTTTGTAATTGTAAAGGTTTTATTGTGTGGATGTTTAAATTTGAAGTAATTATAGTAAGTCTTACCGGAGCCACTGTTTTGATCAGGACTGGTGAGGGATTTTCATCACATTTATTTTTTTTACAACGCAACAGCAATGAAGCAGCAACTGTTCACACTCCTGTTTCTCTCAGGTGAGAAAAAGTTTTCATCAGAGACCTGGTGCATGGAAAGAATATTTAAACGTAAAAATTCTTGTCATTTGAATAAAAACATACTTGACAGCTTGATGAACATCCTTGACATGCAGTCATCATGAGTGGTGGTTTAAAATACTGATGTGATGGTTAGTTTCACCTGTTTGACAGAAAGGAGGCATTTGGTAGCTTTTGTACAACTACACTGGTGGACCTACTGTATGATGTTGTACACGTACTGCAGCAGGAATTATAATATCAGGAACTTTAATCTTGCATTTATTTATATCCTGTCACAGATATAATACTGTATAAAAATGTTTTTAAAAAATCTTCTCCACAGGAGTCGTGCCTTGTTTCCAGTCTGTTAGCCGTAAGTACTTTCTGATCCTGCAGGGGAAAACATGGACTGATGCTCAGGCTTACTGCAGAGCCAACTACGGTGACCTGGCTACCATCGAAGGGTGGACTGACCTCACCAAAATTCAAACTGAAGCACAGAAACAACAGTTCAGTTCTGATGCTTGGATTGGATTATACACTAACACTAGCGCCTGGCGCTGGTCCCTTGGAAACCAGTCACTAGGATACATGACAGTCTGGTATCCGAAAATGCCTTGGCAAGAGCCGAACAACGCAAATGGATATGAAGAGTGCTGTGCTTTCAATCCAGAGGGATGGTTTGATCGATCGTGTTGGGAAGAATTTGCCTTTGTGTGCTTTGATGGTGAGGAAGAATCTACTTTTCATTTTATGTTTTGTCATAACAAATGGTTGTCTAAAATACAGTGGTGTTTTCGTAAACTTTGAAATTTAATGCACTTGGTGTTAAACTGCTGACTGCTGATCTGTGTTTATTTACCAACATCTGAAATTTGAAACATCTAATTTTTCCCCACAAAAAATTACAAAATACATTTGTGTAAGTAGTGTGAGTATGTAAAATTTGAACATTCAAGAAGTGTTAATCGTGTATTTTTTCATTCTCACAGACAGAAACATTGACACTGACAAGTACATTTACTATTCTACTCTTCTAACATGGAGCGATGCTCAGAGCTACTGTAGGCAGCATCACACAGACCTGACCAGCTCAAGAGACGCAACTGAAAACTCAATCATAATGAACAAAATTCCTGAAACTAGTGATTTCAGTTGGTTCGGCCTGTTCAGAAGCAGCTGGATGTGGTCAGATGGGACCAACTCAACCTTCATTGTTTGGGCAGTGAATGAACCCAGAGGGCATGAAAACTGTGTTAACATATATAATAGTGAGGCCATTAATGCTCCGTGCTCAGATATTAAACCTTTTTTCTGTCACTCAGGTGATTTAAAGCTGTATTTAGTATCATATTTTGACAAATTTAATTTGCTTTAGAAAGGAATGTTAATTATATATGTACATGTGTGCATTTCTGCAGTCATTCATCCAAGAAAACGACAAATCGTCAGGATGAAGGTTCAGTCCAGTCAGGACGTGATTCATGCTGCAGTAATGCTGGCCATCTTGGAGAAAGTGAGTCTCATCCTCCATAATTATACTGTTCTTCAGTCTTCATCAAGCTGTGACATATACACACTGTATTATATTTATAATCTGATCTTCCATAGTATTTCTACAAATCTCAATAGATTAGTGTCTATCATGTATTATTTAGAAATAAAGGTCTTAATCTATTCCTCAGATCCAGCAGAAAATGAAGGATCATGGGATGGCCATGAACAACATGCTGAACTGGAGAGAGAATCCAGATGGAGTGGTGTTTCACAAGGAGAAATAAAAGAATACTACATTAGGAGTAAAGGCAAACTAAACATCTGACCTCTAAGACTTTAACCATGAAACCATGTACTTCTGTAGTGCATTAAACATGCTAGTGACAGTGATGTGTTCAAAAGATGTAGAGGAATGTTTCAGTGAAAAATCTCATTCACATTATTTTCCCTAATGTAGTCAATCAGCTAAGATATGTTTGGTGTCTCAGCAATTTTTAAAAAAAAATTCCATACTGCAACACATATTGATGGCTCTAATTACACTTAATTAGCTAGCAGTTTAGAAATCTGAAACTGCACTGGTCACATGGTGTGGGTGATGTGGTTTGAAGGGGCCTGAGAGTGTGAGCCAAGATCTAAAGTCTTCGCAACTGATAGACTTTTAGGGTTTTTTCCAGGATTACTCTGCTATAGAGAAGCTGACTGTAGATATCAGCTTTACTTTTTTGTTGCAAAGCTTAATATATAGACCTTTGTTAATTAATCGATTAATTTTTAAAGTCATTTACTGTCATAGGTGTCAACAGATTGTAAAAACAGTACTTAAATAAAGAAATATAACAATTTCAGAATCATGTTCTGATTTTTACTATATATAGTTTGGGGATTTCTCTCTCACAAGCACAAGCTGAATATTTGGCAATATACACTATATTACCAAAAGTATTCGGTCACCTGCCTTGACTCACATATGAACTTAAGTGCCATCCCATTCCTA
>CM074939.1:17838037-17850589 GCA_037576815.1 Pangasius larnaudii | reverse complement strand
CGACTTTATTTAACGTCACTTCTTTCTTGAGAGGCAGAAAGAGTTAGAAAGAGGCAGAAAGAGGCAGAAAGAGGCAGGGGGACAGAGCTGAAATGGATCGGTGAAGAAATTAAGGGAGTGTGATGTCTTTTGACAGCAGAATTGAAACAGAACCATTTCACGGCTGATTGTATGCGCAGTAAATTGACGTTTAGCTTTAATTAGCTCTGATTGATTCATTCTGACTGATTCACTGATTCACTAACTGACTCACTGACTCACTGAGTCACATCATCTCATTACAGCATGAGCTGATTAACCACTCGGAGAGAGAAAGAGAGAGAGAGAGAGAGAAAGGGGGGGGACAGACAGAGAGAGAGAGAGAGAGAGAGAGACAGAGAGAGAAAGACTTTTTTTCACCTCTAGGCCACGCCCCTAAGGCCCCCCCCCGTGTTTTCCAGTGTTTTCCAGTGTAGTGTGTAACATGTTTGTTGCGTGTTCGATCTGATTGGCCGATAAGGTCACCTGACCTCACTGTGTGTATAAATGATTGAGGAGAGACAGCATTCTGACTGAATGTCGCCCGCCCACTGAACACGTTACCGTGGAAACGGCCGATGGTGGATGGACGGTGTGTGTTTCACTGTTCTGAGATCTTAATGATGATTCTAATAGAGGATAATGACGGAGACAGGACAGTGGGACACACACACACACACACACACACACCCCTGCACACACACTCACTCACACACACATGCACACATACATTCACACACACACACACACACACACACACACACACAGAGAGATCATGTGGCTGTAAAGAAGACACTCAGTGCACTCAGAAGTCAGTGTGTAATCGCTCCCTGCAGATGCTGCAACGAAAACAAGCGCTTCCTAAGACTCTCTAAATCTCTGGAGGGGTCAAAGGTCAAGCTGTGTGGCGAATCTGATGCCTCCGAAGGGAACGCTGGCATTTCTGCCCCCCCAAACACCCCCCCCCCCAACAATAACCATAATGGTACAGTCCTGTTCTCTTCCCTCCGTCTCTCTGAGTCCCACCTCACTGTGTCTGTGACCTCTGACCTTATCTCAGACCTCACAAACATCAGCAACATCTGGACACACACACACACACACACACACACACACACACACACACACTTCACTCTGTGATGAAAGCACTGACACACAGATGGTTCTTTCTTTCTTTCTTTGTCTTATCTTCTCATCATTCTTGCTTTCTTCCTTTCATTTTCTGTTTTCTTATCTCTCTTCCTTTATTCTGTTTGTTTTTTTTATGCTCCACACACACACTCACACACACACACACACACACACACACACAGTTACAGCTCCCTATATGTAGGCTTTGGATATTTTATTTAGACGTGTCATGGTCAGTGACTGGAATGTGACCTTTGACCCCTGAAGTCAGCTCGGGATTATGGGATTGGAGGCAGTTTGAGCCTCACACACACCTCACACACACCTCACACACACACCTCACACACACCTCACACACACCTCACACACACACACCTCACACACACACCTCACACACACCTCACACACACACCTCACACACACTGCCCTGCTGCCTGAGCTCATCATTTCAGTCTGAGTGTTAATTAGCGGCGGGTCGCGTGTGTCTGGATCGATTAGAGAGAAAAACGCAGAACTGCAGTTACGCAGACGAGTGCAGACAGCTGCTGTCTGTTCTAATAACCTCTTCACACACACACACACACACACACACAACACACACTTCTACTGAAACACAGAATGTCTTCCAGTCATGCCATGGGCTGCGTCCCAAATCCCAAAAGTATAAAAATAGTGTGAGTGCTGCGGCTGCATGGCGAGTGAATCTGAGGAGGTTAGAACATAACCTGAATAACATCACGTCCCTGTCGCTTTGGAGAAATATATTTATATTAATACATTAACGTTTTCCTAAAGTAGACATGTGAAAGTATATTACTGTCAGAAAAAGCCCTTTATGGTCAAACCGGGATTTCGCCGTCATTATCGGCCGCGTTCCAGAATCGCGCTCTAGTGACTTCCGACTCGCGCACACACACAAACATCACGCAGAAAACGTCTGATTTACACGCAGGACGTAGCAGAGAAAATTCTGGAAATGCTACGTCTCCTGTTCTCTCTTTTTCTCTGACAGCTTTTGTGTCTCAGCAGGATTTGTCTCCGTCTCGGCGTGTCGGCTTTATCCGGCTACAGAAAGCCCTCACACACTCCACAAAAGGCTTTTTGCTACACAGCAGGAAAGCTTTCAACCAGATTTACAAGCTTCAGGGGGAAAAGAGAGGAGGGGGCGAGAGAGAGAGAGAGAGAGAGAGAGGGAGAGGGAGGGAGAGGGAGGGGGGAGAAATAGAGAGAGAGGGGAAGAGAAAGAGAGAGAGAGAGAGGGAGACAGTGGGAGAGTGAGGGGGGGCAGAGAGAGAGAAAGAGGGGTGGAGAGAGAGGGAGAGAGGGAGAGAGATAGAGAGAGAGAGGGGAAGAGAAAGAGAGAGAGACAGAGAGGGGGGAGAAGGAGAGAGTGAGAGGGAGAGACAGAGGGAGAGAGAGAGAGGAAGAGAGAGAGAGACAGAGAGAGAGAAAGAGGGGGGAGAGAGAGAGCAAGGGAGAGGGAGAGGGAGAGAGAGGGAGAGAGACAGAGAGGGGGGAGAAGGAGAGAGACAGAGGGAGAGAGATAGAGAGAGAGGGAGAGAGAGAGTGAGTGAGAGGGAGAGAGATAGATAGAGAGAGAGAGTGAGGGAGAGAGTGAGAGAGAGAGAGAGTGAGAGGGAGAGAGTGAGAGAGGGAGAGAGAGAGAGAGAGAGAGAGACAGAGGGAGAGAGAGAGAGAGAGAGAGAGAGAGAGAGAGAGAGAGAGAGAGAGAGAGAGAGAGAGAGAGAGAGAGAGAGAGAGCGAGAGAGAGAGAGAGAGAGAGAGAGAGAGAGAGAGAGAGAGAGAGAGTGAGTGAGTTCCTGGAACCTCGTGAACAGAACTGTAGCTTTGTAGCGACGTAGCTTCTGACTCACAGTGTAATAACATTAGCTAGCTAACAATATAAACAATATAGCAAAATTAATGCTGAAGAGACTCATACAACCTCAGCAACAGGCTAGCTACATAAATAACCAGTTAGTTTGCTAACTTACTCATCGTAATAATAATAATAATAATAATAATAATAATAATAATAATAATAATAATAATAATAACAATGATGATGATGATGTATTTGAAGTGACTTTCCTGGACGTCACTTGCTGCCAATCTAATTTGCTAGCATGCTAACTAGCTAGCTGTCTAAGTGAGTAAAGTATCAAAATTTCAAAATTAGCCTGAGGATTAAAATTCAGTCTAAACAACCAAGTTCTTTGAAAGGTTCTTTCAAAAAAAAAAAAAAATCCGTGCATTCTGGGTAAACTGGGTAAACCGGCAGCAGTGCATTCTGGGTAAACTGGGTAAACCGGCAGCAGTGCATTCTGGGTAAACTGGGTAAACCGGCAGCAGTGCATTCTGGGTAAACTGTGAAGTGTCGCGAAGGCGGCTGAAGCGAGGGGAAGTGCTCAAGGGTGTGTTATAAACACAGACGGTTCACAAGCTTCTGTGAAATTGAGGAGAAGGAGAAACCGGTAGTAACTAAATAAATAAATATCTAAAATAAATAAATAAATAAAGCAAGATGGCGGCCAGTGGGCGTGTCGTGGCGGTGCTGCGTGTCAGTGGAAGGTGGTGTGACACGGCGCGGTTGCGAGCGCAGACCTGCGTGAGCGTAAGTGGATATAATGCGATCTTTCAGCGATGCTTTCAGCCCTGAGAGAAACGCATGAATGGAGATCATTCACAGGGGCAAGTGGCATGACGAGGGGCTGAAAGAACCCTTATGTTTTTCTTCTCTCTCTCTCCCTCTCTCTCTCCCTCTCTCTCTCTCTCTCTCTCTCTCTCTCTTGGAGGTTTCCTGTGTAACGGCGATACGGACGGCTTTTCTTTCACCTGTCAAACCGTCAGTTTACGGCCATTGAGGTGCAGCAGTGTGACGACGCAGCGGGAATGTTTTCAGGAGGATCAGATTCCTTCCAGAGTTTTCTCACACACACACACACACACACACACACACACCACACACACACACTTCAACACTCGCAACATTCGCAAGAGCGAGTCGATGAAAATCCAGTGAGTTCGTACGGAAAAAGTTTTGTGTATTTGTAGACGCACTAACATAAACCTCGATGGACCGGCGTCGAATCGTATAACTGTAGATGAGTCACTGCAGTTCTATATAAGTATTAGACTGACCGAGCGTTGAGGACAAAAGTAATGGCGCCCTATAAAAGGAGGAGGAGTTAGTGCGTGTCTAGGGTAGCCGAGGCGCTGCAGTGGCTGAGCTGCATTACTGGAAACTTTAGCGCTGTTTTGTCGTGTTTGGCTCTCTGTGGTTTCAGCTTTCCGTCGGCTAAATGTAAATCAGCGGGAATATCAAGAGGAATGTTTGTAAATCTGGCGGGAATTTTTTTTAGTTCGGCCACAAAAACATTAACGCACAGCTTTCGTAAAAGCTTAACTCAGTTATCATTTGTTATTAAATATATTATAAATTTTAACATGAACAATAAATCTCCAATACTGCTTTACCTGTGACTGACACTGGAGACTCCTTCCATAAATGTTAATTAAAATTCTCCTTACTTCACCATATCAACGATTTTATATGGAGCGTTTGCCGTACGCATCCCTGTGAATGAGCTGTTGCTATGGAAACGATAACACATTAATATAAACTTGTGATCTGCAGCTGCGCTACTGTCAGAGCCGCTGTTTTTTTTTTTTAAACAAAAGATTTAACGATATAAGCTATATACAAGCTATATAAATTTACATAGTTAAATATAAATATAACATTATATAACTTAGAGCGGTCGTTCTGTCCTCCGTGTTTATTCAGCGTAGGACGTAGCGTATATTGCGAATACTATTTAGTGTGCTAGCATGTGGTTTGCGACGTAGCCACGATAATTTGGAACAGGATTGTGGGATTTTGAAAGAGAACGCTGGTTCAAATTTTGTTAAAAAAAAACGAAAAAAAAAAATACGGAGTCATACCGTGTTTTTCCACTTACTATATGTTTTTATATTTCACCACACAGAAACTTCATCCTAACCTGCATCATTTTACATTTTTGTGATAAATCGTTTCATTTATTCAGAGCCCTGACCCTATCTGATCTGAACTGATTGGATCGGATCGGATATGAAGCTCTCGGTGAGGGTCCGTGTTGCCGTTTAGCATGCTAATGGCCCATTTCTGCTTAAAAGCATTCCGGCAGAAATCCGTCACGTTTTGAGAAAAAGTGTGAGATCACATCTCAGGTAACACGCTGTATCTAAAAGCGGTTAAGAAGACTGATTAGCCGGAGCTTAATCGCTATTCAGCGTAATCGTCCGATCTCTGCTCTGTCGTTACACGCCTTTTAAAAGATAAGCAGAGATGATTGCAGAGGCGAAACGGCGTCTGTACAGGATTTTCCACCTCTGGGAGTTAACGGACCATGCAGCAAAAACATTCGGCTATAAATCACTCTCAGTTCGACACCATGCTAAGAGCTAGCGTTCAGAGTTGAGCAGATTAGTGTGACCTTTAAAGGACGTGGCTAAAAATGAAACGGACACAACTTTACCCAGGACATGTGTTTAAATTAACATAGCTAACTAGTTATTAATGTCTATAGCCTCCAGTTTAGCATCAAATAAACTGAATGTCTTAATCTGTTTTAAAAAACGTAGAAAAAGTTGTTGTTGTTTTTTCTACTTCATTTCATGGTAAGGTTATTTTGTGGAAGAGGTCTAACTGTTTATGGTTAGCGAGCTTTATGATTTTATACAGAGTTAAAGACACTAGCTGAGGCGAATGAACAACTTGCTAACATTATGCTAGTCTCGAACATGGAAAATAGCATAGCATAGCATAGCATTTAGAATGCTACACAACGTTAATTAGCTGTAACTGCCTTGACTCACTATCTAGTGCACTAATTACCACAAGCTCGCCTCAAACAACGTCAAAATGTTCAGCAGTTTCACTTCGCTGTGGCTGCTGATAGCTTAGCTAACTAGCTAGCTGATGCTGATTGGCTGACGCAGGATTATGAGAGGATTTCATGTCATATTCATAAAAGTTCTTCATCGCTAAGTAGTTAATGTGATTACAGTCAGCTAGCTATTCTTAAATATTCATCATCTTTCCTGCTACCACTCGTACCACACATAATACTAGCTAGATTGCTAACAGGAGCTAACCTGACAGGATTTCTGAGAGGATTTTAAATCATACTAAAAAACGCTGATCATGATTAATAATGCTAGCTAACCTGCTAATATTCACTAACCTGACAGGATTTTAAGTCATATTCATAAATGCTTATAATGTATACTTCTAATGCTAGCTAGCTGGCTAATTTGAGGTAACCTGACAGGGTTTCTGACAGGATTTTTAATTATAGTAAAAAATGCTGATAATGATTACTACTAGCTATTTAATTAATGCTAGCTAACCTGCTAATCTGAGCTAACCTGACAGGAGTTTTAGGATAAATAAGATTTTGAAGTCTTATTCATAAATATTCACATTACTCACTGAGAGCTAGCTGGTTGGCAATGAGATGCTAAAAAATGGAATGTTTTTCTGACAGGATTTTAAATCATAGCATTAAATGATTATAATGTTTACTACTAAGGCTAGCTAACTGGCTAATCTGAGCTAATATGACAGGATTTCTGACAGGATTTGTAAGTCACATTCTTAAGTGTTAATCATTTTTCATACATAATACTAGCTAGATTGCTAACAGGAGCTAACCTGACAGGATTTCCGACATGATTTTAAAACATACCAAAAAATGCTCATAATGATTATTACTAATGCTAGCTAACCTGCTAATATTCACTAACCTGATAGGATTTCTGACAGGATTTTTAATAATATACATAAATGCTTGTCATTTTTACTATTACTGCTAGCTATCTGGCTAATCTTAGCTAACCTGACAGGATTTTTAGGATAAATCTTTAAGATTTTTAAGTCTTATTGGTAAATATTCACATTACTCACTGAGAGCTAGCTGGTTGGCTATGAGACGCTAAAAAATGGAATGATTTTCTGACAGGATTTTAAATCATAGCATTAAATGTTTATACTGTTTACTACTAATGCTAGCTAACTGGCTAATCTGAGCTAACCTGACAGGATTTCTAGGAGATAATGATAAAATATATATAAATATAACAATAATGAAGGCAATCTCTCGCTCCAGCAATGCTCATCACACACACACACACACACACACACACACACACACACACACACACACACACACACACACACAGTCAAATCACTGAGCCAATTTCCTGTGAAACATTTGACATTATGCCTGAAAGCTCTCGTGCAGCCTCTCCAGCTCGTCTCTCCACCTGACACACGGATCTGCTCTCACATATCCGCTTGATTTTCCCATTTTCTTTACTGAACTAATTCCGATTCCCTTCACACTCACGCGCAGAGGTGTGTAAAGAGTCGGGTTATTGATAAACCACTCGAGATGCTCCTTTAAACAGGAGACCCAGATGGTTTGTTCTCTCTGAAGTATCCGGCACTAAACGCGGTTCTCTCGGAGCACCTGCTTTAAACAGCAAGCGAAATTTTACACGTTTATCCCGAGCCGTAAAAACGCATCGATCTGAAGGTGGCGGATTCACCGACATCGATCTGAGGAGCTGAGAATCGATTTAGGAACCGCTGGTATGATATCGGATACAGGATATGCTCGTTGTTTGAGAAGATTTAGAGTCGATTAACATTAGCTACACACTCCGGGCAAAAAAAAAACAAAAAAAAAACAAGTCAAATAAATATTAACGTATAAGGTGCGCAAGTGCCGAGAACAGAAAAATTTATGGATTGTGTTAAGTCTCCACCAATCACAATTTTTAAAAAAAATATTCTTTTTACGTTGAATCATAACCAAAACAATCGAATCGGTGTGAAATTAGAGATTTGATTCGTTAGAATTCATGAATAACCAAAACTAATCAAATCAGGATGCGATTTCATTTCATTTCAAGATCCAAATCTTTTAAATAAATAATTCTATACAGGCTCCAATCAGAACTGATCTTATTACGATATTTGCAACTTGAATCAAACTAATCATTTGTTAAAAAAAAGATTCAAATCAAACTCAGGATCTTACAAAATCATGACTGAATAAAATCGAATCATATGTTTGAAGAAAATATTCTAATTAAATCATGGCAGAAATGTGAATCATTTGAATGAATTATACTAAAATTAAACCAACTCGAAATGAATCGTAACGAAGCAATGAAATCAATGAGGTCTGAACCGTTATAATGAATCATTTGCTAAAGAGTCAGATTAAATCTGATTCAGTCGAATCACGGTAAAATGAAAACTCTGACTCGTTCGAATGAATCGTTTGCATTTCTAATCTGAATCAAATCATAAAATCTGCAGTTCAATTCTGAAGAATCATTTGTGACATCGAATCGGTGTGAGAGCAAAGATTCACCCTGCTGATGTGTGGACATAGAATTTAAACATATCTAACTTATCTAAATTTTTTAACTTTTTTTTTTTATTTTTGTAAATATTAGAAATAGTCATAAGAAGATACTAAATTTTCAGTGGCCTAAGTGAATGTTGTGTATTTGATAACCGTGATAATAACTTGATAAGATGGATGGGTGTGACCAAATGAAGGGGCGGGGCACAAGAAGAGGTGGGGCATACAAAGGGGGTGGGGCATACGAGGGGGGCGGGGCATAAGAAGGGGTGGGGCATATGAGGGGGCAGGGCACTTTCCTCTAGGAAAGGCTACTGTATACAGAACAAAATGTGTAATGACTTACAGCAAAAAAATGGTTTAATATCATTCACACTATTGGAAATGTCACTCACTCACTCACACACACACACACACACACACACACACACACAAACACACACACACACACCCACACAAACACCCCATGTCTGGCTGCCATCCATTAGACCTGAAGTTTATTTTTCCCACTCTGAGCTCTGCGCTGCTTCAGCTTTTATTTATTCTGGCAACATGAACCACAAGAAAATAAGAAGCCAGAAAAACACACATCGAGACCCGACTGAGACGAAACGGCGCGTCGTATAAATGAGCGCGGCCCACCGTGGGGTTCTAACGTCTGAGCGCGCCACTGAGAGGTGCATTTACTCACTAATCAGTTAGCAAAACGCTAATCCAAACCCTGCTCAAACATTATTCCTCCATCATTCATCGCTCATTCCAGGCCTATAAATCTCCAGCTAGCACTAGCAGCACTTTACCTTTAGGCCATTAGCTCTGGTTGCGCTCTTCCCTCTGAAGTTAAGCTAATTAGCCCTGAAATGAGCAGGCACATGGCGTAAATTCCCTTCCTGAGAGAGCGCTCGTGTGTTACGCTTATCTCGCTGTTACGCTAATGGCGACAGGAAGCTACTTTTTGAGGAAAATGAAAGGATCTGAACACACAGTGTGGCCTCGTTCATTCATCAGACGCACGTCTGTTCCGCTGTTTCGTTTGGCCACTGGTGAATTTCCCGCCTCTCAGTGTGCCGAGACTGCGGCGTGCCGCCCCATTCAGGCGCCAAGCGTGTGTTATTATAGCAGCGAGTCGAGTCGGAGAGCGGGACGGGGAATGGGAGTGTGTGTGTGTGTGTGTGTGTGTGTGTGTGTGTGTGAGACGCTGAAACCCAATGAAGTGTGCCTTCTCTGGGGAGACGTGCGAACACGAGACGGTGAAAAACAGAAACTGACCCGGTGTTACCTGTGACGACTCGACGTGCAGCTCAGATTCATATCACACACACACACACACACACACACACACACACACACACACACATGTTTACCAACATCTCTGTTATTTCATCACACACTGACGCTACATTCGATTTTATTTTTACATCATTGTCTGAGGTTTATTTCGATCAGAGAAAAAAAAAAGCGTTCTTAATATTTGCTTCTTAATAACATACTTTTCCCTCTATTTTCTTTCTCTTGCCTTTTTCTTATTCATGTGTCTTCATTTATTCTTTCGTTCTTTCTTTCTTGATGCTATCTTTTCTCTTCCTTCCTTCCTTCCTTCCTTCCTCGTTTTTATTTTTCTTTCTTTGTATCACTATTATCTTTTTCCTTCTATCACTTTCACTTTCTTTCTTTCTTTCTTACTTACTTTCCTCTTCATGCCATTTATCTGTTTCCTTCTTTCCTTCTCTGTCTTTCTTTCATCCTCCTTTTATTTCTTTCATGACACTATCATCACTATTCCTTCCTTCCTTTCCCTTTTTCTTTCTTTCCATCATTATTATCTTTTCCCTTCCTTTGCTGATTCTTTCTTTCTTTCCTCTTAATGCCATTTATCTGTCTACCTTCTTTCCTTCTCTGTCTTTCATTTTCTTCCTCCTTTTATTTATTTCTTGTCACTATCTTATTCCTTCCTTCTTTCTTTCTGCCCTTACTTCCAGTCTTTTTTTCTTGCCTGTTTTTCTTATTTTTTTATTTTTCCATTTACTTTCTCTCTCTTTCTCTCTTCTTCCTTGTAACTCAGCGATTCCTTACTTTTATTTCTCTGTGCTTTTGAACTGGTGAGTAAAATGCACCACCAAATCACAATTTTCAGATTCCACGGAGTCAGCCAGTTAAAATAAACACACACACACACACACACACACACACACACACACACACACACACACACACACACACCTCGGGATTCATTAACAGGAAGTGAAGTCATGAAACCTCTGAGAGAGAAACGTAACGCAGTAAATCACTCGGCTTTGGATTCACTCGAATGTGAAAGCCCCAGGAGGCATCTGCGTCCATCTTTAATGTTTAATGCAGTGCACTTTAATGTGCAGCACTTAAAGCGTAACTCAGCCTGCGGTCACAGACACACACACACACACACACACACACACACACACACGCGCGCAAACAAACAACAAACCACATGCTGAGGAGGAAAACACACACAGGAAAGCATGTGTTATTCTCTCTACTGCAATAGATCCCAACTAATCCCGCTGCGGATTCCAGCACAGTCTCTCACAGATTTAACTCCGAGTCCAGGAGACGGAGAGAGACTTAATCCTGACCACTTCACACAGAGAACAACGACTGCCCCGCCCTCCTGTCAATCACACTGACATCAGCCAATCACAGGCTCAGGTATACAAAGGAACAGAAATGGAAGAGGAGAAATAAAAAAAGGAATGAAAGAGAAATGACAGGGAAAGAAATGGAGGAGAAGAAAAAGAAGCAACCAAAATGGAGGAGCGGTCAGAGGAGGAGAACAAGAACGAACAGAAACAGAAGGAAGCAGAAACGAAGAGGCAGAAACGAAGAGGCAGAAATGAAGAGGCAGAAATGTCGGAGCAGAAACAGAAGATCTAAAGGATTTAAGGTCGTTAAATAAATGTCTTTTTATGTTCTACCCTTCACTACGTGGTGACAGCAGAAACGGAGGCAGAAACAGGAGCCTCGCTGAGGTAATGATGGATAGCGACGGTTGCTAAGCTGCGATTGGACGGCCCATAAAATAAGGTGGGTCTGGAATTGGTCAGTTGGATATGACTACATTAAAACTGTTATGATAATGATGGGCTGTTGTTTATTCTCATTCTTGTGCCTTGTTAAATAATTACATAAAATATAATTATAATTAAATATAACTGACTCCACTACTAACAACCTCAGCAAAGTTAAACATATAGCGAAAAAAAAAAGCTGCAACACACTCTATTACACTGCAACACACTGCAACACTCTCTAACACACTGCAACACACTATATTACACTGCAACACACTCTAACACACTGTAACACACTATATTACACTGCAACACACTTTAACACACTGCCACACACTCTAACACACTGCCACACACTAACACACTGCAACACTCTCTAACACACTGCCACACACTCTAACACACTGCCACACACTAACACACTGCAACACTCTCTAACACACTGCAACACACTATATTACACTGCAACACACTGCAACACACTGCCACACACTAACACACTGCAACACTCTCTAACACACTGCAACACACACTAACACACTGCAACACTCTCTAACACACTGCAACACTCTCTAACACACTGCAACACACTATATTACACTGCAACACACTACATTACACTGCAACACACTCTAACACACTGTAACACTCTATTACACTGCAACACAGTGCAACACACTCTAACACACTCTAACACACTGCAACACAGTGCAACACACTCTAACACACTCTAACACACTCTAACACACTCTATTACACTGCAACACACTCTATTACACTGCAACACACTCTAACACACTCTAACCCACTATTACACTGCAACACACTCTAACACACTGCAACACACTAATATACTGCAACACACTGCAACACACTCTAACACACTGCAACACACTCTAACGCACTCTAACACACTGCAACACTCTCTAACACAC
>CM074939.1:17789117-17799117 GCA_037576815.1 Pangasius larnaudii | reverse complement strand
GAACTTGACTCGTTCAGAAAGAATCATGAATCATGAATCTCAGTCATGAATGAAAGATTCACTGATTCAAGAAGCGTGAATCAGGTTCAGCAAATACGACATCGGGGCGATCACGCTAGACTTTCAGCATGCGAGAATTCTTCGTGGATCGCTGTGAATGTGGGCAGCAACAGGATATGACATAACGCATCAAGTGCCTGCTCTCACTGTTATTACGGCGACGAAAGCGTCTGCAAAGGAGAATTCTGTGGGTTTCAACGTTAAAATATACCACGTGTTCCTGTCTGCAGCGACACCGCAATCCAGTCAGCTTCTCTTTTATTGTTGATTTTATATTCTTATAAAGTCGTGCTGTATAAAACGGGATGGTGCGACACCGCAGTAATCAGTGTTTCCTCCATCTCGGATTTTCCCGAAGAGCTCACGCCGTAACGTGTCGATCTTCTATCGGTCACACGTCTTCACGTGTTGATACGAATTCGCAGGTCAGAGTTCACATAACTGCAACTTTGGAAATCAGAGAAACGCAAAACTTCTTCGTATGGAGCTTGCGTTTCCGGTCTCCAGCACTCGCACACGTATGAATGGAAGTCAATAGAACTTAAAAGTGTAGCGTGATCGCCGCTATGTACGTACAATTCACAGACTTTTAAAAAAATAACGTAATCCTACGGAAAATATCCGATAATCGTGACGTGTGGAAACGTAGTGTTTTGGCTTCCGGGTTAACAGTAGCGAAGCCTGGACAAAAGATATGACTCGGATTCATCCACTTAAAGAACGAGAGAAACCTGCCTACAACTCATAACCCCGCCCACAGCCCCACCCATTACCCCACCCATAGCCACACCCACAGCCCCCACCCATAGCCACACCCACAGCCCCACCCAGTACCCTAACCTCAACCGTTATGACTTTTAATACAGCTTGAGTTGTGAGTAATATAAAAAGAGACAAGAGGAAATGAACGTTATTTAAAATGATGTTGTTATTGTAATGTTGTTATTGTAATGTTGTTATTGTAACGTTGTTACTGTAACGTTGTTAGCGCATGCTTGTTGCTGGTTGTAGAGTTAAAATGCGCGTTTCCATGGACGTCTTCTGATTATTTCTCTAAATAAAGACGCTTGTAGCTAAAACAGAGACATGGAGAACTTCAGTAACGAAAGCGTAGTGGCTCGTTTGACGAACAAATCGCTGTTATTACACGGCTTTCAAATTACAGGCCTCTGTTTTTACAAATCGATAAACACAGAAGCATTGTGTTTTGTTTCGACCGACAAACAGGCGTTTAGCGCAGCCGGCACACGCGATGTCAGCGCCGCTGCTCGGCGGTTTCGCCGTCTGGAGCGCCAGGCTTGTAATTATTTAGCAGCTGACTGTGATTATAGGTCATCTCCGAGCCTACACACTTCCTATTAAAACATCAGGCTTCCAGAAAAAAAAACAACACACACACACACACACACACACACACACACATATACAAAGCCTGCACATATGCAAAACATCATGCTCACACACACACACACACTTTATGTCAGTTTGACCTAAAGTGCACTACTTATTGTGTAAAGGCCACTAACACACACCCCGTCTAGTGTACTTCACACACACTCACTTTTACTCTTCAGTGCTCGTGTGTAAACACACCTGCAGTGACGAGAATAAAACTAAACACACTTAATTACCTGCTAATTAACATGTGGCTCAAAAATGAACTCGCAATCAGTGTTTAACTCGCACAATTCACACAATAAATGCACAAATCTATGAATATACATGATATGCTAATGTGAAAACGCCCCCCCACCCCCCACCACCCCCACCCCGGCCCCACCCACGTCTGCCTGACATCACGAACTGTAAATGCTAGCAAGCTAGCTCATGTGAGTCATGGAGTCTCCTTGAGGATTCGTATCCTCATTTTCTCACTGATTTATTTAAACCTGTCAGAATTTATTTCAATGTTGCCATGACAACCATCGTCTTTTCATCACTAATATTAGAAAAATTAGCTAGCTAGCTTACCGTATCCTGTGACAGAAAAGTTACCAGGTACCACGTGTTCATTCCGCAGTCCTGAATGTGACTCGTGCAGTGTGAAAGTCAGCGGCCTTTTATAGTGATGTCACAAAATGGGGTCATACGTAGCCCCGCCCCCTGAAAAATGTTGTTTTTAATTTTTTTTTTTTTGCTAACAAATTTGATCCAAACATCCAAATAATCAGAATCTGCATCCGATCAGAATCCTGATTGGTTGGAACTCCACAAGGGCGGAACTTAAGTTAAATTTAATGTTAAATTTGGTCATGTGACTTTTTTTTTTTTTGGCTTCTTTGTCTCGGGACTTCAGCTAACACTAGCTACTGTTTAATTTGGCTAACGTTAGTGCTATCTCGTTAGCAGGATGAATCTAGCCATTTTTGCTAGCAAACTCAAACTAATATTTTATGCTAAATGTTAAATATACAGCTTAACTCAAAATATTAGTTTTAGTTCACTAGCAAATCTACCTTTCAATTCTTTCTTTTAAGTTATCAAGTTTCAACTTCAACTTGATGTCATATCAGATCGCTTGTGATTGGCTGAATTTAACATAAGCTCCGCCCCGAGTGAGCGACCGAGGTGAAATCAGGATGAGTGTGTGTGCAGGAAATCCAGATAAAAGATAACAAAGATTTTCTCACACAGATACACTGCGGATGAAATCACAGATTCCTGAGCAATAAGACAATAACCAGACAGAAAGAGAGAGAGAGAGAGAGAGAGAGAGAGAGAGAGAGAGACAGATAGAGAGAGAGACAGACAGAGAAAGATAGAGAGAGAGACACAGAGAGAGACAGATAGAGAGAGATAGACAGATAGAGAGAGACAGAGAGAGACACAGAGAGAGAGACAGATAGAGAGAGAGAGAGACAGACAGATAGAGAGAGATAGATAGACAGAGACACACAGAGAGAGAGAGAGAGACAGAGAGAGAGACAGATAGAGAGAGACAGAGAGAGAGACAGACAGAGACAGATAGAGAGACAGACATATAGAGAGACAGAGAGACAGAGAGAGAGAGACAGACAGAGAGAGACAGAGAGACAGACAGAGAGAGACAGATAGAGAGACAGATAGAGACAGATAGAGAGAGACAGAGAGACAGAGAAAGAGACAGATAGAGAGACAGATAGAGAGAGAGACAGATAGAGAGACAGATAGAGAGAGACAGATAGAGAGAGACAGACAGATAGAGAGAGAGACAGACAGAGAGAGACAGAGAGAGACAGATAGAGAGAGACAGATAGAGAGAGAGACAGATAGAGAGAGAGACAGAGAGAGAGACAGAGAGAGAGACAGACAGGTTCCAGTAGGTGCTCTGATCTCACACTGTGTTGTACTGAGTGACTGATACTGAGACAACGACGCTGTATTGATGACGTGCTTCTGCCCGAAAAACACACAGCTTACGTTCACAAATTACAACCGTCTCTCTCTCTATCTCTCTCTCTGTCTCTCTCCCTCTCTCTATCTCTCTCTCTCTCTCTGTCTCTCTCTCTATCTCTCTCTCTCTCTGTCTGTCTATCTGTCTGTCTGTCTCTCTGTCTCTCTCTCTATCTCTCTCTCTCTCTCTCTCTCTATCTCTCTATCTCTCTCTCTCTCTCTCTCTCTATCTCTCTCTCTCTCTCTCTCTCTCTCTCTCTCTATCTCTCTCTGCTACAGTTTTACTTGCTAACTGACTGTGTGATTCCACTCATATCTACACTGTAAGACATTTCATGTTGGTTCATCTTAGAAATGAAAGTTCACCTGCTGCATTAAAAACGTGAGTAAACTCAGGCTGAAGACGACTTTGAGCTGAAACAAAGGTTAAGTCAATACTTGAAGTTAAATTTGTTGAAAACCTATAAACTTGAGTTCAATATCCAAAACTTGTCATAACAATTGGAGTTAAAGAAAAGAAATAAGTTCACATAATGTAATGGGGCTGTCAGGTTTCACAGTGATAGAAACATCAAGGGTTCTTCAGATGTTCAGTTTTTTATGTAGAAGCCAGATGGTTCCCAAGAAGATGGTTCCCAACATTCCCAAGAAGTTAAATGATAAAGTGCGGCAGGTTCTAGGTGTTAGGAAGGAAATAATGAGCAAGAGTTTGGAGTTTGTACCGCACACGCAGCCAGATACTACACACACTCAGAATAACGGGTTCTTCAAGGGTTCTTTGGATTAGTCAGTGTTCTCTTCTTCCAAAAAGTGTTCTACTTGGAAACGGTTCTAGCAGAAGAACATTTAGTTGTAGGGTTCTGCATAAAAGCTTTAATGGTTTCCTCTAAAGGTACAACTGAAGAACCCTTAAAGGTTCTACATTTCTTAAGAGTGCTTTATCAAGGGTTCTCAGGAGAGTTAAACACTCTTAGTTTCCTCAGAACCCTTTTAGCAGAGAAATAATCCAGTATATATTCCTAGAAAAATTAGATACACTTACGGTTTCTTGTGTTGTCTCGCTAAATCATTAAAGGTACTACGTAGAACCCTAAAACGGAACAGTGTGTTTCCAAACAGAACCCTTTCTGGAAGCTAAAAACCCAATGAACCCTCAAAGAACCACTGAAGAACCCTGTGTTTTCTAAGAAGCTAAACATTAAGAGGAAAATACTGAGCAATAATTTGGAGTTCATACACACTCTTGGAAAAAAAAACAAGGGTTCTTCAAGGGTTCTTTAAGACTTCATCGGAAATGTAAGGGTTCTCCGCTTCTGAAAAAAAAGGGTTCTAAGCGTAACATTCGTGTGATTCATCTTGGACTGTCCTTTATTACAGTTTAATAATTAAATTTACACGGATATTAAATATTAAGAACGTTATTCCTAACTGCTCCTCTGTGTGCGTGTAATGTTCTATCCATCTCACCGTTTTCTCATCTCTGTTATCCGTCTCTCTTTCTCTTTTATTTTTTTGCTCTCTCTCTCTCTCTCTCTCTCTCTCTCTCTTTCATTCTGTCTCTGCTTCATGATGGTGTTAAGTCTGGAGGGACAGACAGCTGAAAGGACACCTCAGGCAAAACAGTAGTGCAGAGACATCTCCCTCTCTCCCTCTCTCTCTCTCTCTCTCTCTCACTCTCTTTATCTATCTCACTTTCTCCATCTGTCTTTTCTTCCTCTAGAGCTTTCAAATCCTTCAGAAATTTTGTATGTAACGCGTTTGATGCCTTTTGTTGTAAATCAGCTCGTTCAATCAAGACACTCTTTCAACTCAGATACGTCTCTGAAATCCCGTCTCTCTCTCTCTCTCTCTCTCTCTCTCTCTCTCTCTCTCTCTCTCTGATGGATTCAGGAAGCACATGCCCATCTTTTATTCCATCTCGGAGACACCGTCCTGTCTTTTATCTGTTCACTCGGCACTGATTGAATGGAGAAAGAGGATCAGCTGGTCATTTCATGCTGTTTATTTTCTGCAGCGAATCTGCAGCTTCAGCGAATCTGGACCAGGTGCATTATGGGATTGAATGTCCATTTTTTTTACACACAACATTTCACTCTTCGCCGACAAACACATTTTTAAACAATACGCATCGAACAACAGATCAGAAATAATTCCCCAAATCATTTACACAATCAAAGGGTAAACTCCGCCGTCCTGAAGATGTCGGAAAACTTAAAGTTACAGCTTTAACTCTGACTGTTACAAAGCGCTGACACTGGAGACTCCTTCCTTAAATGTTACATAAACACATTTCTCCTTACAGAATCAACGATTTTAAAATCAACATTTTTTAAAATCTGTTTATTATCAGCGTAGCGTCTGCCGTACACGTCCCTATGAATGATCCTGCCCCTTCCTACACGCCCCCTCAGCTGAATCCTGTGCTCTGATTGGTCAGAAGGAGTTGATTAGTTTTCTATAACAGCAGCTCTGACAGTAGTGCAGGTTTACATTAATGCACTCGTTCTGATACGTTATCGTTTCTATAGCAACAGCTCACGGTGAAGATTTCTGTAATGAGAAATGTGTTTATGTAACATGTATGGAAGGAGTCTCCAGTGTCAGCGCTTTGTAACAGGACAGAGGAGTTTACGCTCCTTTGCGGTTTCTCAGTACGACTGTTTATAGCTGCTATAACGTAAGCGACAACAGGAACTAACTTGTTTATGTAACTACAAAAGGATTAAAAAATACTATATTTTGTTCTTTATTAAGTACAAAATAAATAACTGTTGGTAAGCAGCTGTGGTGTAAGAGGAATAAAACCCCTGGGGACGTGCTGTTATAGGAAAATAATCAACTTCAGGGTGATAACTGCAACACACACACACACACACACACACACACACACACACACACACACACACACTCAGCCTCTGGAGCTTTTATGTTCTGAAAGTGCTCTATAAGAACTCGGAGAAACAGACTCGCATATTTCTGCTCCACATGAATATTTATAACCGTTCCACTGATTTTTCATTTCCAGCGTGTTTCTCTGCGCTGCTACTACAGCCATTAAAAAATGGATCAGAGAGAGAAAGAAAGAGAGAGAGAGAGAGAGAGAGAGAGAGAGAGGAGGAATAATATGTGGCATGATTTTTCTCCTCCATAACAAAATTTTCCCGCCTTAACGAGATAAAAGTAAACGGCGCAGTGACTCACAGAGTGTGAAAGGCGTCCTAGAATGAATTTTTCATGCGCATTGGTAATTTAATACATCGCAGCACCAATTTATCAGATTTCCGTGTCACTGTCGTTGTCGTGTTTTTTTTTTTATTATTTTCTTTCCGGGAGAATAACAAGCGTATGATCTCCGTCTCGCTGCAGAAAACCGGCGAGCCTGTTAGCCGGAGCGGCTGCTCTCGTCGTCTCGGATAAAAGGCGCTCGCGCTGGCTTTGGAAAAAGGAAACAGAAGAAAAAGACGTCCCTGGAGAGGTTTAAGCTTCTCTCGTCTTCACGCACAACACAGACGCCATCTTCTCGAGGTGTCATGGAGGAGTGGGACAAAACACAGAGCATGAAAATCCCAAACCTGCGGTACTGTTAGCCAACGCTAGCAGCGACTGACAAGAACACACAGGCCTGAGGATGGATTCGTAAAAGCTTTGTGATGAAACGCCGAGACGAGAGTGACGCGTGAGACAAGAGAGACAGAGCCAGAAATGAAAGAGAAGCTGCAGGGCCTTGGAGAGGAAAAAAAAAAAGCATGACACTTCTGTGATCTTTTAAAGCAGCCATAAGTAACCCGGTTCCTGAAGATGGACGACCTCCAGAACTCAAGAACAAGAGGAACCTTATCAGGAACCGAAGAACTTCAGGGGAAGCAAATTGTTTATGGCATCTCACACAAATCAACACAATAATTTTAGTCACAATGTTGTTGCCTAAAGATAGCTGTTCTGAAACTTAAAAAGCCACGCCCCCAAAAGTTAATTAATGCTTCCGACTCAGGAGGCGGAGCTTCCTTAATTGACAGCTTTAATCCATCTCACCTGCTCCAGATAATTACTCCAGCATTAGCCAGAACTCCAGGTATATTTCTCACTGCAGGAACCTTTTCAGGAACCAAAGAATGTCTTTGTATTGAATGAACTGTATTTCCAGGAACCTTTGTAGTTTCTACCCCCAGAGAGCAAGAACTACTGGGGTGGAGTTTGTGATTTTTACTGAATGTTACTTTATTTCAGTATAAAATGTAAATTTAATGTAAATTCAACAACGATGAGGGAGGAATGAATACAATTCCATGAATGCATCTAGAAACTGAAACTATTCTGAATATTAAAATAAAAAGATTTTGATTTTGAGAAGTATAAAAGTTTTAAAATTACCATTAAAATGCAGTTTAATATGTTTACACTCTAGTTAGTGTGGTTTATAAAATAAGGAGTATAAAGAAAATCGATGTGTATAATCGAATGACTCAAATTAACATATATATATATATATATATATATATATATATATAAATATAAAAATAAATCAGGAAACAAGCTTTTGATGGATCTGTGACATGTGATTGTGAAGTGGGTGGAGCTTAAAGCCTTCTTTAAAGTCGTTAAATTTCAGATAACGCTGTTCTGTTCTGTTCTGTTCTGTTGACATTTGATGTTTACATTTACTCCGGTTTATGAGTCGCCGTGTTATAGATGCAGTTTAGATGAGTCAAGATGTGAAGATGAGTCACGTCCTGAACGTATAAACACTTTCTTTTTATTATTTGCAGCGTATCTCGGAGCTTAGCAACGCCCTCCGTAGCGAGTATCTAAAGATTTGTGTGGTGTTTGTCGTGAGAAGAACGTGACGTCGTCTCATCGCGAAAGCTGTCTTTGAAGAACCCGCGTCATTTCGGTGAAAACGAGGAACGTATCATGAAGCCCACAACCACGTTCCTAAACGAGGAACGAGGAATGTTTGACCAAACCAAAAGAGTACAGAAATAAGAAATATCTCAACGATCATATCT
The DNA here is from genome assembly GCA_037576815.1 of Pangasius larnaudii. Lineage (NCBI taxonomy): Eukaryota > Metazoa > Chordata > Actinopteri > Siluriformes > Pangasiidae > Pangasius > Pangasius larnaudii. The sequence goes on along the minus strand of CM074939.1, from coordinate 17,790,679 downwards.
GAACACCACAATTTTTTCCCCCACATGCTGCTCTCGGTCCTTTGCTTTAAGAGAACTCTGTGTTCATGCTGAAGGTCTTTCTTCTCCAGAGTGTGGATCAGTGTGAGCTGGAGATACAGGAGGGAGAAAGTAAGACAAACCCCACGCTGTGTCTTCATGATGACGCATTACAGAACCCTGCTGAGGCGACCGTGAGCCACTCGGAACGCTCTCAGCGGTTCTAAATGAACCTCTCTGCTCCTCGCCTTCGCATTTATTCATTTAGCTCCAGCTTTTATCCTAAACGATTTACAGCTCAGGCAGTAAACAATCTCAGCGTCTGAGAGAACGCGGCGGCGGCACGAGCGCCGCAGAACCGAGTGCTGTGATCCTTTAAAAACACTTCTGCAGCCAAGGAACCATTCTAGTGTGAAAAAATTTACTTATCCTGGCAAGACAGCTTTATGAATATAATACATACTATTTTACTACATTACAGTCTTTAAAACAGAGACGAATCTGGAGTTAAAATCAATCTGGATCTGACACTAATTTGGGACTATAATGAATCTGGAAATGAAATGAATCTGGATCTGAAACTACTTTGGAACTGTAACGTATCCAGACCTGAGATGAATCTGGAGCTAAAACTAATTTGGAGCTGAAATGAATGTAGAACTGAAACGAATTTGGTTCTGTAACAAACCTGGAACAGAGATGAATCTGGTGCTAAAATAAATCTGTAGCTAAAAATAATCTGGACTGAAACAAATCTGGAAATGAAACTACTTTGGAACTGTAACAAGTCTAGAGCCGAAATGAATTTGGAGCTGAAATGAATTTGGAGCTGAAACGAATCTGGAATTGAAACAGAATTGGACTTGAAACGAATGTTTCTGGATGTGAACTGAATGTGGACCTGAGGCAGAATCTGCAGCATCTCCCTCTGACCTCGGCTGTGATCCTGCAGGAGACTAAAGCAGCGCTCGGTGTGGGAGAAGTTAAAAAGCTCCAGCAGCAGCAGTGATGATCTGTTATCATGAGGAACAGAGAGAAGGCGAGGAAAAGAGGCAGAGCGAGATTAAATCTAAGGTCACTGAAGCCACGCTGTAATCTATTCAGAGACAAACGCCGGGTCTCCGAAGCGCATTTGTTACGCGGCCCTGCGGTTTAACGGCCGGCGTTATGGCATCATTTCTCATCATTAGCGAGCTTAAATCGATGTAGCAACCGGAGGGTCGGCACTGAGAACACGACCGGGGGCGGCGTGTGTGTGTGTGTGTGTGTGTGTGTGTGTGTGTTTGAGACACCTTCACTGCCAAAAATACAAACACATCCGAGACAAAAAAAGGCATCCCTGCATTTACTAAAACAGTTTAAAATGTTATTAGGAGGCATAATGCTAACGCTTCGGCATAATGCTAATGCTAATGACACCAGTTTAGCATTTCTCCACGTGGGAGGGTTTTAAACGATGCTGTACAACACACTCCTCTAGGAAGGTTTATGAGCCGTGTTCAGAGATCAGTCAGGATTTAATACTGAAATTACACTCTTCAGTACTCAGAGCTGTTCATAACGAC
>CM074939.1:17759421-17769853 GCA_037576815.1 Pangasius larnaudii | reverse complement strand
AGCTCCTCTCCTCAACACAACAGCTCCTCTCCTCAACACAACAGCTCCTCTCCTCAACACAGCAGCTCCTCTCCTCAACACAGCAGCTCCTCAACACAACACCTCCTCTCCTCAACACAGAAGCTCCTCTCCTCAACACAGCAGCTCCTCTCCTCAACACAACAGCTCCTCTCCTCAACACAACAGCTCCTTTCCTCATCACAGCAGCTAGGTTGAGCAGACACATGAGTCAGCACATGAGCAAAGCTCAGAAGGCCGCTGGAAACAACACCAGAGGGTCAAAGCACCAGCTACTCATCGACAGAGCAGTCACTCCAGACTCCAAGCCTAGGCAGAGCAACCTGAGCACTTCCTGGACTGACTACAGGAAACCCCATGACTCACTGCCCCACACATGGACACCAGCGTGCTTGGCACTACACAAGCTTCAGGTCACTGATAACCTTCATCAAGAACACAATGCAGCTGTGGAAAACAACCCTGGAAGACAACTCCAAGGCCATCGCACAAGTCACCATCAAGCGCGGCACATGGAGGTGATGTACTGCCCCCGCTGCTGCCCTGCGCAGGCCTGAACCCCAGCCAGATCATCACAGGAGTGGATATGGATGGAGATTCAGCAGTGAGTGATCCACCTCAGCAGGATCTACAGCGAGGACATCAGGAAGTCATTCGCACTGGATAAATACAGCCACATGGCGGAAAAAAGAGAGGGAAGGTGATTAGGACTGAAGGGGTGGAGTTAGAAGATAGGATAGAAGAGAGAAGGAAGGACAGCAGATATACACAGCAGCTACAAGTGCCCTGGTATCCCGCAGGCCAGTGGGAGCCGCGGCGAGGATGCAAGGAGATCAGCTACAGCCACTTCTTTATTTATTCATATTTTCACATCATCTTTTATTTTATTTTGCGAATTCTATTACACGACTGTTTAGTGTATGAGAAGTGCTCCAGAAATACACTTTAGTGTTATTAGCAGTAGTAGTGTTTATAGAGATGTTTATGTATTTGTAAAGAATGAAACTTGTTGTGTATTTGTGTGTGATTGTTGTGTTGTGTTTTAGCTGAGAAACACAAACACTGCGTGTCAGTAGACGGGGAAAGTGAAACGTTTGCCACGGCGGTGATTTTAAAGCTGACGGAGGTTTTTCTCTTCGCTCTGCTTGTTGTCTTTAGCAGTCATTAATAATCATTAAAGCTGAGAGCGAGTGAAGGATTTACTGAGAGAGAGAGAGAGAGAGAGAGAGAGAGAGAGAGAGAGAGAGTCGTGCGAGGTGAGACACTTACACTGAGAGGTTTTTATATCAGGCCTCACGCAGACTTTTTGAACTAAAATAAAAAGCAAAATCTCTAGCATTTCTACGTGACTGAACGTGGACGTGTGAAACGTGTGAAAAAGATTTAATCTTTATGGTAGTTTACACAAAAGATGATAAATAAACAGACAAAGCTGAGTAACAACACCACAGTTTGTTGGTGAGTAAATGAGAGAATCTCACATGGAAAAGCCTGTGATTGGTCAGTATCAGAGTCACATGGTCACTTTATTGACCCTATATACCAGATTGAGCCGTAAATTACACATAACGTTACGACGGAATTCTCCGAGGTTCCTCTGTTCCCGATGAGGCTCAGCGTCCGGTGTTTTTGCATTTACAGCTCAGAGGAACGGAACGATAAACGCTACAGGAGGTAAAACTCCTTCAAATGGAGGCTAACACAGAGAATTAAAAGGTATAAAGAGAAGTCACGATATATCTTCTAGGCACCGGTTTAGCATCGCTCGATTAGCTTCAGTGCAAAGCTAAAACACCAAACGTGTCCAGTGATCATCTGCACTTTCATTTTTTGGTGGATTTGTTCCGTCTTCAGAGCGGGATGTGAGTGGACGGTGCAAATATCTGCAGGATGTACAGTTAAAGAGGACGAGCGTTAATCTCACTGAGCAGTGACGTGGCGAGCGTCGATGTGGTGCACGGTGATAAATGTAAGGCGCCGTACAGTGAGGAGGTACGACACCACGGGGATCTGGAAGTGCGCGAGATAAAACTGAACGGAGGCGAATTGGACGGGGCCTGAAATTTTCTCCTGCACGCCTGACACAAAACGCTGAATTCAGCAAAGCTGCAGGAGAAAAGAGACAGAATTAGACAGAGCGGGCGAGAGAGAGAGAGAGAGAGAGAGAGAGATGGATAGAGAGAATAAGCAGAGAAGGCATCTGTAACGACGTCCGCGTGCAGAAGGCAGGAGCAGAGCGAGGCGGAGGAGAATATGATCTATAATATTACGTTACTGTAAAGCAGAACAGAATAAATCTTCATATAAAGTGCTCAGATCTGGAATTGAAGTCACACACATCTCACAGAAAATATAAAATATAGATGTTATTATACAATTATACAATCAGCACATCCTAGACCAGTTTAGCAAAATTACTCCCAATAACCTGAGATTTAATAATGGCACCCTCGGAATATTATCAGTGGGAGGATGTGGAGAGGAATTTATCACGGAGCAGCTGCAAGACGCTTTCAGTCACGATGTTTAAAACAGAGTAAATCTAAGCTTTCATCAGAATGTTAATGTTCAAATCCAACCAAAACTCTGAACAGAGATCTTATTATTATCTCTGCAGTTTCTGCTGGACAGAAAAGTGAGACGTTTCAGCTTACGTTTCCTCTCTCACGTACGTCTCCTCCTGAGTTTCAGTTTCAGGACAACGCCACATTTAGGGTCGTACTCAGTGATCAGTTCAGCTCAGATTCAGGATTTAATACTGAAATTACACTCTTCAGTACTCAGAGCTGTTCATAACGACTCACTTAAGCGCTATTCAGAAGTAACGTGAGAGATACGCACAGGGGGCGGAGTTTGTCTAAAACAGAGGCGTGTCTCAGTTACGCTCGATTCTGATCTTGAGCTGAAGCTCGTGTTTCTTCGGCTCGAGTGAGTTTAATATAACCGCAATACGCATAAATACATAAATATATTAAATACATAAATATATATATCACTGTTCATCACTTAATAACTTTACGTCACTTTAAAGTCGCGGAGGACACGGGAGGAGACGCGGCTTAATCAGAGACACGGCTTATCTGGAGCAGTGAATATTTTCAGGATGAAGTGATGAACGGAGGTAAAGTTTCTCTGTAAGCGTAGCAGATGAGCGCTAGGTCAGATTTTCCTTCACTGACACTATAGTGAATTAAAAGTGCGATAAAATCCCCTACATCCCGCTCACACGTTACGATTTCATCACCTCCATTTAGTGTCTCGTGGCTTCATTAAGTTGCGCTCGAGTAACTTTATATCAGAGCGCGATATAAAAAACGAAATAAAATGTAAAATAACAGGCTGCGCTGGATCAAGTGCTATTCTATGTGCTGCTGAATAATGAGTGCGGAAGCCATTTTGTTTAATTAAACCAGTGATTAATGAGATCATTACAGCGAGCTCTATTCATGCAGTGATATATCGCTGATATACGAGACTCCTGTTCGATTTATTTCAGCACTCGCCATCTTCTCATCTTCTCACTCAGATATCATCACATTTTCTATCCCAGATTTTGTAGTTTTCAGGTTTAAAGGTGAGTTTGTGTTAAAGCCGGTGGTCTGGACGCTGTAGGTAACCTCGGAGGTGTGAACTACACGCAGCTGATTTTAATCATCTGAATGTGGAGCTCAGAAAATCCACTGAAGCAGCTGCGGAACCCGACTCTGAATACCAGCAACTTTCCTCACAGAGACACTGACGCAACTTTTCGACTTGCAGACTCTCAGTACGGCTCTTAGTGAGTAGTGAACAGGGTGTGTGGATTGGGACACGCCCACAGTGGACTGATGATGGTGTTTATGTGAAGAGTTCGCATCTTTTATCACTCTGAAAGGTGACACTTGATGTCAAAAACACTGCGCATCTGATTTACATGCCACACACACACACACACACACACACACACACACACACACACACACACTTCAGCTTAGCATAAACACGCAAGTTACTGAATGCTCTGATGGTGTGTTTCAGAGAAGATGTTTGTGTGTGTGTGTGTGTGTGTGCGCGCGCATCAGTTTACATAAAGTACACATATTTACGAGTGTGTGACAGTGAAGGAGCTTTATGTGGTGTATAAATAGCGTCAGTGTGACATGAGTATGACACGGGCGCTGAACTCCCACCGAGTTTTTATTTATTTACACCGCTGCTGTCGTCTCGAGGGAATAAACCACACACACACACACACACACACACACACACACACGATTCCCTCACACATGCCATGTCAAGTGTCAAGTGTGTGTTTATGCAACACAAACCCTACTGCAGTGTGAGAGATTTATAAAAACAGAAAACAAATACGAATTGTTCAGTGTGAAAAGAAACATTTTATTAATACTATTTATTATAATAACTTATTATTCATTAATTAATTAAATGTATTAATACTATGTGGCAATTTTAAAGCATTAAAATAATCTATGTACAGTAAACAAATATCCAAATGACAAAAAGAAACAGCTCAGGAACACCTCGACATGTTTACCCTCATTAAACTAGCCAGAATGTACACATATGCACGAATATGCAATTGTGTCACATGTCCTCGTCCCAATTAGCTAAATGTTTCTGAAATAAACTCATCTAGTCTTTAGTTAGCTAACTGCTAGTAAACTAGTCCACTTTAGTCACAGAGTGGGCTTTCATTATTCTGATTCGTTCTAGCTTCTGTATATATATATATATATAAAACATTATACATTCATTAATATTTATTATACCCTCATTAATCTTAAATATTCAGAGTATTTCTGTTGTGTTCATGGTTCTCCCAGTGGCTGTGTGCATTCAGCCTCAATCTCACACTGTAATGAAGCTGAGAGACTCGGAAAATGCCTCCGATCTCCTGGAGGAACCCAAATCCCACCCGAGAGAGAAGGAGAGAGAACAGGAACCTGAGAGAGCACTCGAGGCCTGATTAACGTCCTCTAATCCGCTTTTCTTCTTCTCTGATACTATAAAGAGACAAAACGCTTCTAAAACATCCAGGACGCTTACAGAAGGACCCTTCAAAACCCAGGTTCCGTATGTTATTACACGGTTTTAAACACAGCCCACGGTTTTGTGAGGGGAGGAGGCGGAGTCACGTCATCCTTCCACCAGTCAGTGTTACTTCCTCTTTAAATGTCTCATCTTTTATTTTTCTTTGATCATAAATCAAATTTTAAAAAATTATGGATATATGGACTAGAAAACAAAATACAGTAATCTGGTTCAAAGTGAAATTAATACTTTTGGTTCATTTGCTTTGTGGTTTGATTCAGTACTTCACCCCACTATCCAAAAAAAAAAGCACCAAAAACAAAAAGCGGCGGAACCAAACAAAACATTTTTTATTCCTTCTTAAACAAGTTCATTTAAATCTTGGAAATCAACTGAGCTGTTTGCATGTGATATGATTGAGTCGTTTTAAAGTGATATGATCCAGAGCCGTTTCAATACAAACCAATTCAGAGCCGTTTAGATTTAATTTGATTCAGAGCCGTTTAGATGTGATTTGATTCAGAATCATCTCCAAACTATACGATTCAAATATTTCGATAATCTGCATATCAGTACACGCCCACACACACACACACACACACACACAAACACACACACACACACACACACACACACAGGGGTTATAAATGAAAGAAGTGTGGAGCTGTTGAATGCAGCACGGCTCATCCTTGTCACGAACTATTGTGTAAAACTTTCTCTGACAGTGAGGTGTGTGTGTGTGTGTGTGTGTGTGTGTGTGTGTTTCTATATCTCGGTGGGGGTGTGCTCCTGCATGAAAGCCCTATTTGTTTATCTCCGCGTGAATGACGCCACACATACACACACATACACACACACATATATATGCGAGGGGAAGCTGAGCTGTGCTGTGAACACCAGATAAAAACTCGTGTTCACCTCAGCAGGCCGAGAGACCATCAGTCACACAGATAAACATGAGAGCCGTGAGGCCACACACACACACACACACACACACAAATACCCTGCAAAGCAGCCTCAGGGCCCTCCACAGGATGTGAGACACACACACACACACACACACACAAAGAGGCCTCAGAGAGCTGACACTCAATGGCGGTTTGCAGCTATTTTCCACTGACTGCACAGCACCGAGCTAGCATCATGCGAGAAAGAGCTTTTCACTCTGAATAGTAACGTACACACACACACACACACACACACGACATCTTGAGGAAGGCTGAGAAACTTCTCGAGTGCAGTTCATATGTGAATCGCCTCTCGATTGCGTCTCCGCTCCTTAACACTCTTTTAGCGCTAATTATTCACCGCCGTGAAGTCCTGAGTGCTCTCCAAACCGAGATCTGAGGACAGAAATATTTGCCCCAAGGCCTGTGTCCAATTTAGAGCTAATGCATATGCAAAAAGGGGCTTTTATTTTCCCTCTTGGTTTGTGCATGCTTTAAAAGAGCTCGTCATTTAGGCCTCGCTCTAATGAGTCATTTTTTTTTTACATGTGAGGCGGCGAGAGTGCCGTTTAATTACTGCGCACAGGAGCGCCAGAGCAAAATGGCTGACCATTTAAAGCCTGGGTCTTTTAATCTTCTTTTTTTTAATCTCTTAGATTAGCATGAAGCTGAAGGAAAACTGTTTTGTTGCCATCACATATGTGATCTACGTGTCAGAGTTTCATTAAAAGCAGCCATTGAGTTCGTAAGTTTCGATTTAAAGTCGTCTCAATGTGAGACGATTCGAATTTGATTCAGAGTCATATTGATAAGCTATGATTCAGAGCCGTTTCGTTAACATTTGATTCAGAGCCGCTTCGATACGATACGATACGATACGATACGATATAATTTAAAGCTGTTTAAATAAAAGTAGATATAGAATATAGATATATCTGAATATAATATGATTCAGAGCCATTTCAGTATGATATGAATCAGAGCACTATACACAATTCAGAGACACTTTGATTCAGAGTCAGTTTGATCAACTTACATTTTAGAACTGTTTCAACACAATATGATTCAGAACCATTTTAATACAATATGATTCATTTCAACACAATATGATTCAGAACCATTTCAATACAATATGATTCATTTCAAAACAATATGATTCAGAACCATTTCAATACAATATGATTCATTTCAAAACAATATGATTCAGAGCTGATTTGACACATTATGATTCAGAGTCAGTTTGATCCGTTTCAATACAATATGATTCAGAGCCGATTTGGTTTTAATTGCATGATACAGTGGTTTAGCAATTTAAGCTAAATGAAGTAGCAACATTAATGTGCTAACATTAGCTAGCTAGTGAGTTAGCGTAGTTAAATATTAAACGTTAAATGTTTCCTTTCCTGCAGTAGCTCTTTGAAGTTAACAAGCTATAAACGATAATTTACCATGTTAGCTAATATTATGCTAATTATTATAATGTTTGATTGTAATGTTTGACCAGTGGTGTAGTGGTGTCATATGATGAAGTTTGTGATTGGCTGATCAGATTGAGTCTAAGCTCCGCCCCCGCTGGCCGTGTCGCTGGGCAGAATGGGGACGTAGCTCGTACAGCTGTATGATAAACGGAGCATTTAGCTGTATTATTATCTACGGCAGTGCTGACGGATGGTTTATGGCCTCGCACGCTTAACTTATAGGCGTTAATTACGGCTCTGCTGTACATTACGGCAGCTAACGGCTCCGCTGTGGGTTTCTCCGCCCTCACATCGCCTCCATTAGATTAGCATTCATTTCTCCGAAGCTTTCAGCCAAAACAGAGTGCTGTATGTAAACGAGTGTGCTGCGGTACACGTGCTGGAGCGCAATCAGACCTCGATTACACACCGCTTCCCTCTCGGAAAGCTCTTAACGTGGACTTGAACGGCTTAATGAGGGAGTTAATGAATGCTCAGGGTGTTCAGCGATTCTACTGTGTAGCACTGCCGCTTTTATCGCCTATTACAGCTCGCCATTTGCATCAGCAAATTACAACTCAATATCATTATCTAGCTAAGGCCAGGGCGTAAATTAAACCTCCAGTCACATACATCCGTGTGTGTGTGTGTGTGTGTGTGTGTGTGTTTAGGGGTTAAGATAGGATACAATACGTTTCAGAGCCATTTTCATAAAATACGATTCGGTTTATATTTCATCATGACTATTTTTATTCGTGCATTTCGTGAAAGAAAGGCTTTTGTTATTATTTTCTTCACAAAATCGGTGTCTTTTATTCTGATTTTTGACACATTTTACTAAGCTAGCTAATGTATTTTTACTATCTAGTACCGCTGCAATATTCGCTGAATTTAAACCTAGCTACTTTGACTAGCGGTCATGTGACAATAATTGCATTATTGCGTGTATATGAAGATAAAAAAGTGCACGATGTAAATTCTTCTCATCATGGATCGGTATGTTATCGTCTAGTCGTGAGCATGGCTAATGTTTTATTATATCTTTAATATTTATTATTTTGCACGTGTGTGTGTGTGTGTGTGTGTGTGTGTGTGTGTGTGTGTGTACAGGTTTGGATCATGGCTGTGTGTTTCAGGAACAGTGAATCTGAGTGTTTTTCTCAGAGGAACATTTCCACACTCATCTCCTCTCCAGCTCCTGTTTTTAGCCGTTGTGCCGTTGTGATTACACGCTAAAGGAGCTCAATAAATCATGTGGATTTATAGCTGTGTAGTTTATTAATGCGGCCGTTGGCGTAGCGCTCGGCTCTCTCCGGTGTTGTAAAGGCGCGCCGCTCGGGGCCGCAGGGAAATACACTACATTAAAACCAACAGCCTCGCACAACCACCGCCATTTAACACGGAACTCGACTCTACTACTTCTGCCAGATCTGTTCAGTTAGCAGCGGGATTCTCCAGCGCAGACTCTTTATATATTCATACCACATTTTTCTCGTGTGAGATTGTGTGTGTGCGCTGTTAAAACACCGCCTGTTCATTAATAACACTAAAGCAAATCTCTGTTTCTGTCTGTGCAATTTATAAAGATCCCCCCGATCCCTCTGATTCAACTGATTCATTCCCCTGATTTCCCCTGATTCAACTGATTCCTTGTCCTGATTCTCCTGATTCAACTGATTCCTTCTCCTGATTCTCCTGATTCAACTGATTCATTCCCCTGATTTCCACTGATTCAACTGATTCCCCTGATCCCTCTGATTCTCCTGATTCAACTGATTCATTCCCCTGATTCAACTTATTCCCATGATTCCTCTGATTCAACTGATTCATTCCCCTGATTCAGCTGATTCAACTGATTTCCACTGATTCAACTGATTCATTCCCCTGATTTCCCCTGATTCAACTGATTAAACGGATTCCCCTGATCCCTCTGATTCCCCTGATTCAACTGATTCTCCTGATTCAACTGATTCCTTCCCCTGATTCAGCTGATTCAACTGATTTCCACTGATTCAACTGATTTCCACTGATTCAACTGATTCATTCCCCTGGTCCAACCGATTCAGCTGATTCCCCTGATCCCTCTGATTCCCCTGATTCAACTGATTCAGTCTCCTGATCCCTCTGATTCAACTGATTGCGGTTAGCATGGGACAGTTAGCGCAGGGCAGTTTAGCGCAGAGTGGTTAGCATGAGGCCTTTAGTGCGGGGTGGTTAGCGTGGGGTAGTTAGCGCGGGGTAGTTAGCGTGGGGCAGTTAGCGTGGGGTAGACTTATCAGAACACTGATTCAGCTGATTCCCCTGACTGAACTGATTCAACTCATTTCATTGATGTAACTGATTCATTTTGAGTTACAATAATAATAATAATAATAATAATAATAATAATCCAGCCCTTTTACGTTTCAGTTCTTTGTTTGTATCCTGAAGGTTTTTCATTGTATTTTGACTCTAAATGAATTCGGGATGGACGATTAATTTTTTTGGCCAGACTGTTCATGCAAATTTTCTGTGTGATGAAGTTGATGTGTGATTTATTATGTAATTTTTTTTTTTTTTTTTGAAATATAATGAGTTTGAGCACACACACACACACACACACACACACAGGTACAGATTCACTAATAACAAAAACATTTTGCACCAATGTAAAATTTATTTTTAATGACCGTGTTAAACACACAAGGTCAGATTGAGGTGGTTAGAGCGGGGTGGGTAGCACGGGGTAGTTAGCATGGGGCGGTTAGCGCAGAGCAGTCAGCATGGGGTGGTTAGCGCAGAGTGGTTAGCGTGGGACACTTAGCATGGGACGTTTAGTGCAGAGCGGTTAGCGTGGGACACTTAGCATGGGACATTTAGCGCAGAGCGGTTAGCGTGGGACACTTAGCATGGGACGTTTAGCGCAGAGCGGTTAGCGTGGGACACTTAGCATGGGACGTTTAGCGCAGAGCGGTTAGCGTGGGACACTTAGCATGGGAC
>CM074939.1:17744879-17759411 GCA_037576815.1 Pangasius larnaudii | reverse complement strand
GCAGAGCGGTTAGCGTGGGACACTTAGCATGGGACGTTTAGCGCAGAGCGGTTAGCGTGGGACACTTAGCATGGGACATTTAGCGCAGAGCGGTTAGCGTGTGCTGGATTTCTCAGTGTGTTTCTAACAGTGTATAACAGCAGCTTGTCTTTGACATCACGGCTGTGTTTGTAGAGAGCGTGTTCCGCCGCAGGAAAATACCTCGAGATCCATGATGAAGTCTCAGCAGGAGTGTGTGTGTGTGTGTGTGTGTGTGTGTGTGTGTGTGTGTGTGTGTGAAATTGCTGCAGGCGAAGAAAAAGACCAGACAAAAGAGCCTCGGGCAGTACTTGGCCCCCGAGAGCCTCCCGACCAAACAAAAAGCGAAATTAAACATGGCTCAAGGCATTTTCTCTATCTTTCTCTCTATCTTTCTCTCTCTCTTTCTCTCTCTCTCTCTCTCTTTCTCTCTCTCTCTCACACACACACACACACACACATGCTGGAATATTTCTCATTTCTCCACCACGTCGTCTCCTCGGGCTGCTTCACTCACCCACCTTTTTGTCAGACTCACAGGGTGGGAAATCAGTTTTTATCATCTTTTATTTTTTTTATAATCCTCCCTCTCTCTATCTCTCTCTCTCTCTCTCTCTCTCTCTCTTTCTCTCTCTCTCCCTCTGTCATACCTGAGACGTTCACACTCGCTGTAACACTTCCTGTGTTAGTTTTATTAAAAGCGCAGTACCTCAGCGTCAACCAAAACCTTTAGAGGTGTTTAGGAGTGGGTTTTTTTTTTTCTTCTTCTCTGTTTCACACCTTGTTTCCTTTTAGACACTGAATAAACCACACGTTTCGTTTGGGCCGAGTCCTACAGCAACCACACGCTGAGGGGGTGGGGGGAGCCAAAACTTTTGCTCCGATTCAAAATCAATACACACTTAATGTTAAAAAAAAAAGTCATGCATAAAGTTTATACAATAATAAAGAGACAGATGAAGAGAGAGAGAAAGAGAGAGAGAGACAAATGGAAAGAGAGAGAAAGAGAGAGGGGTGGAAAGAGAAGGAGAGAAACAGAGAGACAGATGAAGAAGAGAGAAAGAGAGAAATGGATGGAAAGAGAGGGAGAGAGAAAGAGAGACAAATGGAAAGAGAGAGAGAGAAAGAGAGAGGGGTGGAAAGAGAGAAGGAGAGAAACAGAGAGAGACAGATGAAGAAGAGAGAGAAAGAGAGAGAGAGAGACAGATGAAGAGAGAGAAAGAGAGAGACAGAGGAAAGAGAGAGGGAAAGAGAGAGAGACAAATGGAAAGAGAGAGAAAGAGAGAGGGGTGGAAAGAGAAGGAGAGAGAGACAGATGAGAGAGAAACAGAGAGAGAGACAGATGAAGAGAGAGAAAGAGAGAGATGGATGGAAAGAGAGAGAGACAGATTGAGAGAGAAAGAGAGAGACAAATGGAAAGAGAGAGAGAGAGAAAGAGAGAGGGGTGGAAGGAGAGAAACAGAGAGACAGATGAAGAAGAGAGAGAAAGAGAGAGATACAGAGGAAAGAGAGACAGATGGAGAGAGAAAACAGAGAGATGGATGGAAAGACAGAGACAGATGAAGAGAAAGAAAGAGAGAGAGACAAATGGAAAGAGAGAGACAGAGAGAGGGAGGAATGGAAAGAGAGAAGGAGAGAGAGAAACAGAGAGAGACAGATAGATGAAGAGAGAAAAAGAGCGAGACAGGTGGAGAGAGAGAGAGACAGATGAAGAGAGAGAGAAAGAGAGAGAGAGACCGATGAAGAGAGAAAGAGAGAGAGACAGGTGGAGAGAGAGACAGATTAAGAGAGAGAAAGAGAGAGAGACCGATGAAGAGAGAAAGAGAGAGAGACAGGTGGAGAGAGAGAGAGACAGATTAAGAGAGAGAAAGAGAGAGAGAGACTGATGAAGAGAGAAAGAGAGAGAGACAGGTGGAGAGAGAGAGAGAGAGAGACAGATTAAGAGAGAGAGATTACATTAAATTAAGATGACGCACCACAATTTCTACAGTTTTACTCCACAGCGCTGCTGAATCCTGCGCTCTGATTGGTCAGAAGGTGTTGATTAGTTGTCTCTAACAGCAGCTCTGACAGTAGCGCAGGTTTATATTAATGCGCTCGTTCTGATACGTTATCGTTTCCATAGTAACAGGGACTCATTCACACGGACTCGTACGTTGATATGGTGAATTTTTCTGTAAGGAGATATTTATTTAACATTTATGGAAGGAGTCTCCAGTGTCAGTGCTTTGTGAAAATTTTCAGGACAGACGAGTTTACGCTTAGCGGTTTCACACACAGCGGCTTATTTCCTGCTTATCGCCCCCTGCTGGTGTAGCAGTGATAGCTAAGTATAGAGCTAGCTTGGTATTTAGCTAACTTACTTTAGCTACAACAGCCTGCTAGCTCTTAGATATTGAACTATTTATGTTTAGCTAAACAGCAGCTCGGTGTAATGCTAGCTAGCACATTTAATACCAAACCGCTCGGAACTAGCTAGTGTTAGCGAAGAGCTAGTGTAATTAGCGTGTAATTGTTAGAGATGCATATTGAGCCCATTAGCAAAAAATAAAATAAATTACATAATATATTTTCAGCAGTGTTTATTAAACGATTAGCAGCATATCATTATTTCATGCTAATCTTAATGACACAGCTAACATGGCTATGCTAACAATGACCAGAAGCTAGCAGATTTGCTCGTCTGTTAAGCATTGAAACATTTCTTGTAATTTCTTCCGTTTAGGATTTAATATTATGGATTTCTCTGGATGAATAATAATGAATAATAACAATATTTTATTTATTTATTTTTCTTGTTGAAGGATGTGTGAGATGAGAGAGCTGAGAGGAAAGGAATGTTTTCAGAAAGTGTTTTATGGACAAAGAAAAAAAAAAGGCGAACAAAAAGCTTTGGGGTGGATGTTAGCGGCGGGAGGCTAATTACAGGAACATGGTGTATCATTAGCCCTTTATCTATCAGCTAGCATGAAAGAGAGAGAGAGAGAGAGAGAGAGAGAGAGAGAGAGCAGGTTGTGGTTTTGATGCTAGGCCTCTCCCCTCTGTGGTTTAGCCTCAGGCTAACAGATACACACAGGCAGGTACTGACAGATTTCCTGCAAGTTAGCAAGGCTTTTTATCTCTCTCTCTCTCTCTCTCTCTCTCTCTCTCTCTCTCTCACTCACACACACACACACACACACACACACACACACACACACACTGCCTCTCTTAGACTACACTTGCTCTCCAAAAAAACAGAATAAAATCATTTTAATAACTGTTTTCTACTGAATAAAATGCTTAACACCATGCTAGCACGGATCTGCTAGTCTGAGCTAGTAATAGCTAATAGCTAGTTGGCTATTAGCGTGTTAGCATGGATTTTAGCGCTAACTAGCACTGTAGCCTCCATTTTCACACTAAAAACCTTTTATAAATGTGTTTAGTTAACTTGCTTGTGGTTAGCATTAGCTTGTCTTACATGTTGCTAGGTGTTACTCACTGTTTACACAGTCATTGCGACTTAATAAACTGCTAGCATTGTTAGCACTGGCTATTTATGGCTAATTAGTGCTGCAGCTAATCTTAGCCTATGGCTAGCTGCAAAAATGAAGTAAATTTATTTTATTAAGCGTTTTTAAAAGAATATAATGGCTAACGTCATGCTAGCAGGGCTTATGAGTGTAAGCTGTTTGGCCATTAGCATGTTAGCATAGATATTTGTGCTCTTTTAAGTCTATTTAAATATTGACATTAGCTTTGTTGTTAGAATTAGTGTTACTTCACATGAAACCTAGCTTGTTTACCTACCATGTTATCTTTTAATTAGCTGTTAGTTAAAATAAATATTAGTGCTAACTAACAAGGCACCTTCTGTTTTATTTACTAAGGGCATTTCATACGAGGAATATGAAGGCATTAGCATAGCTGTTGGCATGATTATCAGAATTAGCATGCTACCTTCTCCTCAGTGTGTTTCACATAAAAGCTGGTTGTTCATATAAGTGGTTAGCATTAGCGCTCTCATGCTGCTACTGCTACTTCTCTTCACTGTTAGCGTTAGCTATTGTGGGCTGCTAATTAATCATGCTAGCTTTGTTGGACATCAAATCTGTCAGTCATTAATAATAATTAGCATGAGTGTTAGGATTTTGTATAAATATATATTGTTTGCTAGCTTGTACTGTTTGTTAGTCATGTTAGCATGATGAGTTATTAGCAATAGCTGAGGGTATTTGCGGCTGGTGGTTATTAAAGTAGGGGAAACGCACAACATTAGCAATGTAGGCCATTTTGTACTGGAACAGCTAAGATGCTAACAGAAGAAGAAAGCGACAGCTAGCTAGCTAGATTATAAACAACGCATTTCAGAAATTAATAGAAATAATCAAACAGAACTTTTATACGTATAGTTTATTTACAATATTTACAGATTTCTCCTGAGGGATATGTTAAAATTTGACGCGTCAGTTACGAGGCTCCGCCACTTCGAGAGATCTGTGATGTGTACTGCTAGCTTTGTTAGCCACGTTAGCTTTGTTAGGATGTGAAAAATGAATTATGGCTAGCATCATATTATAGTTATAAATGTTAGATTTAGCAATTATGTATCGTTTACTGTTAGCTATGTGGGCGTTGCTAGCCAAACTGCTTCTCTAAGGCTGTTTTTCTTTTCATGTTCATAAGAAAATGAAGTTTTTAAAATTTTTACTACCAAATCAGTTTGGACCACATGCTAAGGCAGTATGCTAATATTAGGGCCTGTATGCTATTTATGACAAAACGCAAACACTTATTTAGCAATGCTGTATCGACTGCTTTTTATTTTACTACAGGTTTGAGGCCTGGTTTATTTAAATTAGCATGTTGCTGTGGGTTTAGCAGACTTCCAGTAGCAGAGGAAGGTGTTTGTGTCCATGTTCGAGGCTGTTGCTCGGGACTGAATGTTGGACGGAGAGAAATTCAGAGACAGATTGTCCACGTTTGAGGCTCGTCGTTCTCCTGCTGAGTTATTAATACACTTCTAGTGCCCTGGCTGTGCCGAAGTACGCTAGTCATAATGAAAGCCTCCATGTAGCTGGACGTCGTCACGTAAACCTGCAGCACACAGGTGCTACCTCTACGGGGAGGTTAAACCTGCCGTTAGCGCCCACTTCACCTCTTAGCATGTTAACCAGGTTCGTTAATGACACACACGATGCCGTGGAGACGCTGTGCTAATATTCTGTTTGGGCGTAAAATAAAAAGCTACGTAGGAAACATTTTTGGCTAGTTTCCCCAGAAAGTAGATCCAGGCTATGATCTGTGTTAGCATTTTTCATTAACGCTATTATAATAAATTATAGTTATTAGCATTAGTCGTTAGTTGTTATATGTTAGCATAACTTTTAGTAACTATTACTATTGACTAGCAGGGTTACTTCACATGAAATCTAGCATTAGCGCTCAGGTGTTGCTAGCTTCTACTGACTACCCTGCTAACATTGTTCTTAGCGTAGTCATTAGCACAGCTGTTGATCTTGGTACAGTGATTAGCATGGTTGTGGTTATTAGCCTTATTGGTTTGTTTGTTAGTGTTTTATGATAATAAATGACACTAAGCTAAACTATGAGAATAGCAAAGAAGTAGTGTTGCTAGCTTTTAGCTAGCAGATTGAACAAAATACGTGTTCTGGTAGTGAGATGAAGAGTTGCTGCTTTTTAAATTCAGATAGCTTGTAATTTGTTATAAATCGGTTATCCTCAAAAACATTCAGAGAGCTGCTGAGTAAAAATAATTCGTATTTTTTAACTGATTACTGTGTAAATCATATCGTATCGTTAGACTCGTATAGTAGCGTATCCTATCGTATTATATCGTATCATATCGTTTGTATCGTATAGTAGCATATCATATCGTATCGTTCGTATTGTATAGTAGCATATCACATCGTATTATATCATATCGTATCGTTAGACTTGTATAGTAGCGTATCATATCGTATTATATCATATCGTATTGTTAGACTCGTATAGTAGCGTATCATATCGTATTATGTCATATCGTATCGTATAGTACCGTATCATATCGTATCATTCGTATCGTATAGTACCGTATCATATCGTATCATTCGTATCGTATAGTAGCGTATCATATCGTATTATGTCATATCGTATCGTATAGTAGTGCATCATATCGTATCGTATAGTAGCGTATCATATCGTATTATATCATATCGTATTGTATAGTAGCTTATCATATCGTATTATATCGTATCATATAGTTTGTATAGTATCGTATCGTTTCGTATCATATAACATCATACCGTATTGTATCATATATAGTATCATATCGTATCATATTGTGTTATTTCGTTTCATACTGTATCGTTTCGTATCATATAACGTCATACCGTATTGTATCATATCGTATCATACTGTGTTATTTCGTTTCATACTGTATCGTTTGTATTGAAACATATTTGTGTAATATCATATCGTACAATATCATATCATATTGTATCGTGTAATGTCATACCGTATCGTATCATATCATACGGTATCATATCATACGTATCGTTTCATATCGTATCACATTGTATCATATTGTATCGTTTCGGTTCGTATTGTATCGTTCGTATCGAATCATATCGTGTAATATCATATAGTATAGTTTTGGATCATATCATATCGTATTGTTCATATCGAATCATATCGTGTAATATTGTATTATACTGTATCATATCGTAATGTGATTTACACCTCTATGAGCTATTGCTGTTTCTCATTGGAGCTAACAGGCCACGCCTACAAACAACGTGAGCGGTTTGTCGCATGCTAGCATGAACGCAGCGTTATATTGTGGACGTTGCATCACACACTGATGACACGCTGCTGATACACAGACGATGTTCCTCATTCTGGACGGATCTGAAGGAGCATCGCGTGCGTCCAAATGTCGGGCCAACTTCATTACCGCACCAGATGGACTGACAATTAGCTCCCATTTCCCTCGATGGAGGAGGAAGAGAGGAGCGAGGGAGCGAGGGAGGAGGAAATGAGGATGAGGGTGAAGGAGGAGGAGGTGTGTAGTGGAAAAGTAATGGTTTTTGTTTTCATTTACATGGCGAGTTATTCCATTTTAATGCAGCACCTCTGGGAGGCAGCAACATTAAAAGGCTGTCGTTGAGTAATGGAGTCGAACGGCGAGCGGGGACGCGACGGGGAGAAATGAAATTAGCAATTTGGCGCGGTGATTACGCGTCCCGCTGAGGCACTTCCTGCTGATTTAAGGACGCGAGACATTTAGGGACGTCACATCGCGTTACACCTCAAGGTTAAATCGGAAAGCGAGGCACGTTGCCGGGGGGCGGGGGAGGGGCACATCAGAACAGATCATATACACACATTATAACACATTATAACACATTATACACACATCATACAAACATCATAACACATACACACATTATAACACATTATACACACATCATACAAACAGCATAACACATACACACATTATAACACATTATACAAACATCATAACACATACACACATTATAACACAATACACACGATATAATGCATTATACACACTTTATAACACATTATACACACATCATACAAACATCATAACACATACACACATCATAACACATTATACACACGTCATAACACATTATACAAACATCATAACACATTATATACACATCATACATACATTATTCAAACATAACACATTATACACACATTATAACACATTATACACACATTATAACACATTGTACACACATCATACATACATTATTCAAACATAACACATTATGCATACATCATAACACATTATACACACGTCATAACACATGTGCTTATTGGATTTAATCAAGCTTAATGCTGTCTTTTTTTTTATTATTATTTTTTAATTCTCATTCCCCTCCACCCCGTTGCATCTGTCCACAATCACAGCTTCAGTATAATGTGTAATTATATATATATATATATATATATATATATATATATATATATATATATATATATTTGATGTTTATTTGTTTATTTATTTATAAACCTTCCACCACCGCTATTCCCTCTCCAGAGGAATACATAATAAATAGTTTTATACAGTTAGCTATTGCTTTTATTTTTTGGACTATTAAAGCTACTTATGAGAAAGAGAGAGAAAGAAAAGAGGGGAAATAAATACAAAAAGAGGAAAGACAAAGAAGAAGAGAGGAAAATGATGCATTAAAAAATATCAGAAGAAGATTTTAAAATAAAATTAGGAGAGAAAGAAAAAATAAACAACGGCGGAAAGTGCACGTGTGTGTATGTTCATATGTATCAAGAGAGAAAAGAGTACAGAGAGAGGAGACCATATGTGTGTGTTTTATTATTCATGTTCTTTCCCATCCGCCGCTTCGCTCCTGATTTTCTTCTCCGTTCGGCTTCCCTCTTGTCCGGCTCAATAACGCAGGAGAGACGCAGGAGAGACATGTCGTCGTCGTCCTCCCCCCAAACCCCCCCCCCCCACCGGGATCCAGCGTCAGATCCGTTTAAAAGTGTCGCTCAGTTACGCTCAGGCCTCGAAGGCCTCAGCTGGCGTCGTAATAAAGCAGTTCGAGGATGCAAATACACTTTACTGTAACGGGCTGTGTTCAATTCCCCGTGTGACAGATGGGCCCGTGT
This sequence comes from Pangasius larnaudii, assembly GCA_037576815.1. NCBI lineage: Eukaryota > Metazoa > Chordata > Actinopteri > Siluriformes > Pangasiidae > Pangasius > Pangasius larnaudii. The sequence goes on along the minus strand of CM074939.1, from coordinate 17,750,747 downwards.
TTTATCCGCATCCCCTCAGGGCTGCACAAATCAGAGCGCTGCGTTCACTGCCAGAGCTGAACAGAAAGGACATTTCTTTCTCTCTTTCTCTCTCTCTCTCTCTCTCTCTCTCTCTCTTGTCTCGTCTCGTCTCTCTCCAGGGACCCAGGACAAGAAGTGTCCTCTCGGGAATGTTTGGCTTTATCAGTGAAAAAGAAACACTGCTAATTAGACTGATCCACTTCTTTTCCTTGCTTCTGTAGTCTTCATTAACCTCCCTTTACTCATACAGAGCGCCGTATGACAGAGAAAACATCATCTTCGTCTTCATCCTCATCCTCATCCACACTCCCTGTGTGTTCTGTTCTGGAGGAAACGTTGAAGTGCAGTTCCTTTTTATGCATATTCGCCCAGAGTCGTGTTCAGTTGTGTGAGTGTTTCCGTGAGGAAAGTTGCTGGTATTCAGAGTCGGGTTATGCAGCTGCTTAAGTGGATTTTCTGAGCTTCATATTCGGATTATTAAAATCACCTGCGTGTAGTTCTCACCTCTGCGGCTAGCAGATTTTTCTTTTTCTCCCTAATTGAATATGAATTTTGAATCGATGCTCATTCTGCGTCACAGGGCGGAGTAACACACTCTGAGGAAAGCGCTGTCTACCCTCTTCTGCATACATGAGCTCACAGACGCCCATGATTGGCTGGTGCCACAGTGAATGACAGGGGAGTGAGAGTATGCTCCTCCCACCCAGACAGCACAGACAATTTAGCTCTCACACTCCTGACAAAATAGCGAACGCCCTGTACGCTTTACGCTTTCCGTTTTTTTATAATCTGGTCTAAAGGATTATGGAACTGCTGGGAAAACGGCCATCTTGGTGATATTAGATTTTTCAGTGTGTTATAGATTTGATAGGATGAATGATGAACAGATCTGATTGGACAGCGCGGTCTGATCCATTAGCAATGCGTTTATCGTTATTGATCAGCGTGCTGCGTGCGGTCGTGGCTCGTTGTGCAGAACCACAAGAGTGCAAACGATTTACACTAATGAGTTAAAGGATATTCCATAAACTGGAGTGTTCTCAGGAAGAGCTGATGGATTTATCGGATCAGTAAACGTGTGGAGATCACTAACACGCCCCGAGAAGTGGACTAGAAATCCTGAACTCCCGCTTTCACGTCAAGGAAACACTAAAAACACAATACAATGTGTTAGAAAAGCATTTATGTTTATAAAGAACGTCAGTTTTCAATTTCCCTTTAATCGAAGGGGACAAGTGAACGTGTTTGAAACACAGCCCACGATGGATACACATCTTTAATCTTTTTTCCGTTAGCTCAGATTGGCACGCCATTACTTTTGCACTGTGCTGTAAATCGATCTCCTAATCAGTGAGCACGATCTGAAAACCGCACACACACACACACACACACACACACACACACACACACACACACACACACACACACACACACAAAACAAACCTCAGAAAGAAAAAAAAGTGAGTGAGATACAGGAAAAAGAGAAAGCTGAACCCACCCGAGTTTTCCACCGTTGGGGTATTTTAGTTTTTATCGTAGTGACAGCGGCGCTTTGTGTCTCGGTTCTCAGTGTGAGAGAGAAAATAAACGTCCCACCGCAAGATGAAGCGATAAACAGAGTGGAGGGAAAAACTGCAGAGGCAGAGAGAGATAGTGTGAGAGAGAGACAGAATAAAGAGAGAGAGACACAGTGACAGAGATTGAGATTAAAAAAGAGAGATACAGAGAGACCGTGAGAGAGAGACAGAAAAAAGAGACAGAGAAAGACATAAAATAAAGAAAGAGAGAGAGTGAGAGGGAGTCAGTGAGAGAGAGAGACACAGAGAGAGAGAGAGAGAGAGACACAAAGAGACAGAGAGAGAGACAGAGAGAGACACACACACAAAGAGAGAGAGAAAGACAAAGAGAGAGAGAGAGAGAGACACAGAGAGAGAGAGAGAGAGAGAGAGACAGTAACAGTTATGTTGTGTAAATGTGGAGAACTAGAAGATGAAGTGATACATAAATAAAGAAATATTTTGCCTGGCGCTTTTTGATGATGTCATGACGTTTCTCCTCACCCCATCGCAGTGTGTGATGGAAACACATCACCGTTCCGGTTTTCTTTTTTGGGGGATTTGATTGAATCGCGTCTCAGTGGGAGGAAAGAGACGAGGCGACATTTTCATTTTAGCCGCTCCTCAGCGCCGGTGATTAGACCAAAAATCAAATGAGCCGGCGAGCGCTACGGGCGAAGAGGGAAAAAAAAGGAGAAGAAAGACGAGAAGAAAACGGCGTCGGCCCTCCATTAGCGGGGAGTGAGGGAGCGGCGTGGAGCGGGATTGATGTGCATCATCACCTCGGGAAGTTTCGCACCGAGAAAATTAAAAGGATTTTTCATCCCTGACTCTGCCCTCGGTCTATAACCAAAACCCGGAGAGTGATGTCGTAAAAAACGGCCGTTAAACGTGAAATCTCCTGATGAACACCGAACTCCTCCGGCCTCCCGGGAGAAACACACTTTAAAGACTTCAAGGACTTTATTCCGGGACGTATTGATCGGAGACGGGATTGTGAAATACTATCACACCTCCAGCACATAGAACAGAAACATTATTATGTCCCGGACCGCGTCCTTCATCCGGAACGTGCAGCTGAGGGCGGAGCCACAGACAGGAAGTGAATCCTCATCATTCAGCTGTACAAGTCTTCAGGAATCCTACACCACTTCTCCATGTATTACAGTCAATTTACATATTAAAATGTACATAATTTATAGTAGATTTTACTGAATTTATGTAGTAAAGTTTATGTAACATTAAATCTGAGTGTCTGTTAAACATCCAGCAAAGTCTGAGCAAAAAAAACGAGGTGTAAACGCACAAACAGCAGCAGAAACACTGATCACACTGATCTGAGCCTGTCCTGGTGGGCGTGGCCTAATATTCTAATGAGAACACTTGATTGACAGCTCATCTGTCTGAAACTCGTCGCTCAGTTAGTGTAGCTTTTACTTTTTTACAGACTGTTAGCGCAATAGTTGCGCGGTAGTCGTGTGGTAGTTGGGCAGTAGTTTTTTAAAGGCTGTTAGTTTTTTTTACAGACCGTTAACATGGTAGTCGCGTGGTAGTTGCGCGGTAGTCGCGTGGTAGTTGCGCGGTAGTCGCGTGGTAGTTGCGCGGTAGTCGCGTGGTAGTTGCGCCTGACGTGGCGTTCAGTCAGAGTAAACAGAGCTCTTGCTGTTACAGGACGCAGTTATGCTGAGATGTTATTTTATTAGCGTACGCTGCTGTGCAAATCCACTGTGTTTTTTTTCCCTCTCTCTCGGCTCTCTGCAGTCCATTAGCCGCGCTGGTCATTAGCGATAACCAACGGGAAGCCATTAGGGAGAGGAGCGCGGTGACGGCGCGCGCCGGCTCATCGGCTCCGGGGTCGAAATCGCTCTCGATTAAGCACAAAGGCCGTGGGCTAAAGCGCTTTTTAATCGACTAGCGCCTGATAAAGATAGAACGCTAACGCGCTACAGCGAGCGTCAGGGTTTCAGTGCGAAGTCTCAGTGCGTTAAATGCTTTTATTTTCTTCACTTATCAAACACTCAACACTGCGTCACTATTGGCTGATATCAGAGTAACGGAGCGTTCTGATTGGCTGGAGGCGGTAGAGAGGATGACACACAGCACATTACTTATTATTTTTACCTAGTTACTTGCTTATTTATTCATTTACATAATTGTTTATTATTTCTTTCTTTATTTTATTTGCTCATTTATTTAATTTAGTTATTAACTTGTTTATTTGCATAATTATTTCTTTCTTTCTTTAGATTTTTACCTGGTTATTTACTTGCTTATGTATTTACTTATATAGTTGTTTATTAACTTATTTTTTTATTTATTTGCTTGTTTATTTATATATTTATTTATTTATTTACTTCTTTCTTTCTTTCTTTCTTTCTTTACTTGCTAATTTACTTGTTTATTTACTTCTTTATTTCAGAAGATTTTTTTCACATTCCAATCTAAATCACTTTCCTATTAAAGGAGAATTTGAAACAAAAATCAAATCTACACAATGTTTATATTTATTTTATTTGTTTACACCACAGCGCTGCTGAATCCTGGATTCTGATTGGTCAGAAGGTGTTGATTAGTTCTCTATAACGGCAGCTCTGACAGTAGCGCAGGTTTCTTATTCATGCGCTCGTTCTGATACGTTACCGTTTCTATAGTAACAGCTGAGATGGAAGGAGTCTCCAGTGTCAGCGCTTTGTAACAGTCGGAGGTGAAGCGACGTCTTCGGGACAGAGGAGTTTACGCTTCTTTGCCGTTTCTCAGCGTAACAAGCTGCGGTTATATTTCCGTCTTCTAGAGAAAGATTTTTAGGCAGAAATAAATTTAAAAAACGGTATTATTTATGCAGTATTATTTCACAAACATCGCAATGTAAAAGTTAAACGTGGCACACGGCATGTCACTGTGGCGTAAATGTTTTTATTTTATTTATTTATTTAATATTTTATTGTGCACACAGCTAAACTCCCGGTGAAATTTCATCATTTTCTTTCTAGCGAAGCGAGACGTTCAGCTCACACAGAGTGTCAGTCAGTATTACAGCTAACTCACGTTCAGGCCAAATCACCCGCTAAATAAACCGGTTTTAATTACGGGGAGGAAAAATAATGGATAATTGCATTTTGTATCACACCGCCAGGAATTAAACGGAGAGAAATGAAGCTAATTTAGTCTGCCTTTTCGCTGACGTGGTGAGAGACGGAGCAAACGGAAAACAAGCGGCAAGATGCCAGAGTTAATTTGGAAGCATGTCTGTGTAAAATAATGATGTGGGGAGAGAAAGAGAGAGAGAGAGAGAGAGAAAGAGAGAGAGAGATAGTGGTAGGTTGAGTGAAAAGGGAAGGAAGTGGTGTGTTCACAGTTCATTACTGCGTTCCGTCTCTCGTTAATAAAAAGCAGAGCACTACAAATGTGTCGACAGGGAGGTGTTTTTATTTACACACAGTCCTGAAAGAGAGATAGACAAAGAGAGAGAGAGATAGAGAGAGAATGAGAGAATGAGAGACTATATATTAACTACATAAACCTGAGGGCTGTATGTACACTACTGCATTTTAGCTCTGATTTTTTTTTTTGTCATTTATAAAAATAAATTCAGGATCTGTGAGAAATTTACACACAGAATAATTTCCTCAAATGAACTGATATGTAATTTGTGTGTAATTGTGCTGTTACGGTAAAAGATTAAAAAAAAAAAAGTAGATTTTGCGTTATTTAACTCTCATCCAGGTAGAAAGCAGCCGAATGACTTCTGTTGCTGAGAGAAAATAATGAAATGTTTTGGAAAACAGCAGATGCACTTTCTCTGTTTTTTTTAATTACAGTCTTCTCTCTGATGATGTTGTGTGTAAAAATAAACAAAAATAAAAAAAAAAACAATAATAATTTACCTCAACACAGGCTACAGGCCCTGATGTACTAAAGACGTGTGTAAGTACAAATCCCTCGATCTCATTCATGTGTCATCTACAGTACAACTTATCCCTCATCTCCACTCGATCCCTCATCAATAGCCGATCCCTCTCCTCCACTCGATCCCTCATCAGTAGCCGATCCCTCTCCTCCACTCGATCCCTCATCAATAGCCGATCCCTCTCCTCCACTCGATCCCTCATCAATAGCCGATCCCTCTCCTCCACTCGATCCCTCATCAGTAGTTGATCCCTCTCCTCCACTCGATCCCTCATCAGTAGCCGATCCCTCTCCTCCACTCGATCCCTCATCAGTAGCCGATCCCTCTCCTCCACTCGATCCCTCATCAATAGCCGATCCCTCTCCTCCACTCGATCCCTCATCA
>CM074939.1:17741051-17743551 GCA_037576815.1 Pangasius larnaudii | reverse complement strand
ATCAGAAGCCATTTATTCAGTGTGTGTGTGTGTGTGTGTGTGTGTGTGTGTGTGTGTGTGTGTGTGTGCATGTGTGTGTTGGTGGAAACTTAATTCTCACTGTGGTGTGAAATAATGTTCACGTTCCTCTCTTTCTCCTCCTCTTTATGCGACCTTCAGCGCCCGCTCTCTCTTTCAAATAAAGTTTTCTTTTTTCAAATACGTCAGTGCGTTTCCTGCAATCACTATCAGGAGGGAGAGGGGTGAAGGACACAAAACCTCCCACACACACACACACACACACACACACACACACACACACACACACACTTATTCCCATTTCTCCTCCCACACATTTCTCTAACACTGCATGTCTTTAGAATGAAAGACTGAAACAGACAGAAAAATCTCTGACTATTTTCATATTTCTCTTTTTAGCTAATCATGCTACGTGCTAAATAAATACAGAATATATTATATATGTAAATACAGCATATCTCTGATGGTGTATCTCTGATGATGTATCTCTGATGGTGGTGTATCTCTGATGGTGTATCTCAGATGGTGTATCTCTGATGATGATGTATCTCTGATGATGGTGTATCTCTGATGGTGGTGTATCTCTGATGGTGGTGTATCTCTGATGGTGTATCTCAGATGGTGGTGTATCTCTGATGGTGTATCTCAGATGGTGGTGTATCTCTGATGGTGTATCTCAGATGGTGTATCTCTGATGGTGTATCTCAGATGGTGTATCTCTGATGACAGTGGTTTAGCTTGTGTGTGTTTTTTTTAGCAGGAGGTGAGTTATGTTGTTGCTTGGCCTTGGACTTTGTTCATTATTTACAGAAGCAACATTTATTCACCCTGAGTGACACAGCTGAGGCTTCAGATCCCCAGAAGGTAAATCAATATTTAACCAGTTTGTATCAGCGCTTTATTTCACCGAGGTTATTCCGTATTAGAGCTGTGCCACATACACACAATCTACATAGTCAGCTACGTGGTGTAAAGAACGTAGTGCATGCTATGATTTGAGACAGAGCTCATACACTCTTAAGCTGAAAAGAGATTTTAATTTCACTTTGCGTACGTGTAGGAACACAGCTGCTATAGTCGTCTGCGAACTTCATGTGAATCCAGAGGATTGAAGGCCGTATCCACTAGGGGGCAGCGTAGAGCTGAAACATTCCTGGTGGCACCGGAATATATTCCTTAAGGAGTTCTTCCAATTTTGCGTCTCAACACTTAACACTGCGACAGACGAAGATGCTACTTTGGTGTTTATTTTTGTGAAGACGGCGGAAACAGGAGCAGCTTCACCAACGTAGATGGTAAGTTAGGCCATTACATCTGTCTTGCTGTCACGCCGTTTTACAGCGCCCCCCCATTGTTCACGTTGGTATTGCGCCACAGCACCACATGGACGCACAGCGACACTCCGGAGAGGAGGAGGATCTTGTGTGTGTGTGCGTAGTTACAATGAAGTATAATCCAGGCTTTAAAATCTGAAACAGTAGAACCTTAGTTTCACAAAGGATTTCAAACCAGAACCTTTGTAGTGAGCTAAGAAGAACACTTAACTATGTAAAGAACTCTTTAAAGAGTGATCTTTCCGTGAGTGAAAAATCTCCTCAGACGCAGAAGGTCTTAGAGTTCATTTCCGACCCCACGCAGGTCTTCAGTAAAAGACGGTAAATTTTAAAAGTTTGAGGGTGAGAGGCGCCCGACCCCACGACTGCCGCGGAGCTCTTTATTTCATCGTCGCCGCTTCAGTGGTCCGGGTGACGGAAATAACATCTGTTTAACAGCAGTAACTCCTGTCAGAAACAATCAGCGCTCATAAATTTTAGGTGTGCTGACCTTATAAAGTGGCTTTGACCCCTAGGATGAGGAGTCAGGAATGAGCTATGGTACATTACACACACACACACACACACACACACACAGAGCTAATGTGTTAAACACATGCTCCGTCTCACACTGAGTAACTCTACTTAGGAGTCTTACAGCTGCTTTTCATGATGGTTATTTGATGTTCATACGGTGTGTATCCTTAGTGTGTTTTGACCAGTGTGTGTGTGTGTGTGTGTGTGTGTGTGTGTGAGTGTGTGTGTGGAGGTGAGTGTGTGCGTGTGTGGAGGTGAGTGTGTGCGTGTGTGTGAGTGTGTGTGTGTGTGTGTGTGTGCGTGTATGTGTGTGTGTGTGTGTGTGTGTGTGTGTGTGTGTGTTACCCATAATGCACTGCAAGTGGGTATCCTTCACAGGAAATTTTAAACTGTGCAATCTGATATGTGATTTGTGTCCTTTATTATAAATATCAGAAATATACTATATATAATAAACATAAACATATTTTATATAAATATTACCATAATCTATTAATCTATTATAATTATTTAACTTAAAAAAATTACAAAATAAACAACATAAATAACATTGTATCCTTTAACTTAAATGCATTTGTTTGAATTATTACATATTATCAGCGAATTCTAAAATCATTACTATTGATATTATT
>CM074939.1:17733551-17736051 GCA_037576815.1 Pangasius larnaudii | reverse complement strand
GGTCGGGTCGTCACGTTTCCTCTTAACACAACAGTTCAACTGGAAATCTCACGGCCTCCAGTTGAGCCGTACGACACTGTTCTCTACAAACAGACAAAATTGGTTTAGTGTTACGTCACAACCAGCATCAGACCCAAGTAAGGGGGCGTGGCCTAAAGTGTCAGACTCAGGTAGGGGGTGTGACCTAAACTACCAGACATTTGTAGGGAGCGTGGTCAAAAGAATCAAAGTCAGATAAGGGTGTGACCTGAAGCATCAGAGTCAAATAGGGGGTGTGGCCTAAAGTATCAGGGTCAAGTAGGGGGTGTGGCCTAAAACATTGGACTCAAGGGGTGTGGCCTAAAGTAACAGACTCAGGTGGAGACATGAACTAAAGCATCAGACATGTGTAGGGGGCGTGGCTTAAAGAATCAGCATGAAATAGGGGATGTGGCCTAAAATATCAGAGTCAACTAGGGGGTGTGGTCTAAAGTATCAGAGTGAAGTAGGGGGTGTGGCCTAAAGAATCAGAGTCAAGTAATGGGTGTGGTCTAAAGTATCAGAGTGAAGTAGGGGGTGTGGTCTAAAGTATCAGAGTCAAGTAGGAGGTGTGGTCTAAAGAGTCAAAGTCAGATAGGGCGTGGCCTAAAGTATCAGACTCAGGTAGGAAGTGTTGCTTAAAATATCATAGTCAAGTAATGGGCGTGGTCTAAAGTGAGAGAGTCAAGTAGGGGGTGTGGCCTAAAGTATCGCAGTCAGGAAGGGGCGTGTCCTAAAGTTTAAAGGCAGAGGTTTATAAAGTGATAGACTGCAATATAAGTTTTTTCTTAATAACTTTCTCGGTTGCTTTAAGTAACACGTGACATTTCCGTCTGTAAGAACACTGTTGTGTAACGTAAATAAATGTTACGGAATAAACAGAGCTGTTTATTTAATGAGCGTAAAAGTCATTAAGGCACATCCATTAAATTAAAACCAAAAAAAAAATGAAAAAAATGCTCTTAACATTTTAGGAATGCTGAATTATCATAATGTGTCCTTCATGCCAGTGTCTGAGTGATGGCCCATTTCTGCGCCCCTCCCCCCGCCTCGCCTCGCCTCGCCTCGGCAGAGCTTAACGGAGCTGTCAGTCTAACGGGATTCACTAACGAGCCAGACAACAGGCCATTAGTCTCCAGGAGCTTAATTGCTCGTTAATTGGCTAATTAGCGTTGTGCTTTGTTTTGGGCTGCGCTTGTTTACCGTGCTGCTTCTCCCTGCGCTCGCTCCACATCGCAGTTTAGCGACACTCACACACGGAAGGTGAAGGGCACGAGGTTGTGACTTTGTCCGTGTGTGTGTGTGTGTGTGTGTGTGTGTGTGTGTGTGTTAAACCTGTGTGTGATGAGTCCTCCAGTGGAGCTTAGCGATATCGAGGGGAAACAGAGTGCTGGATTACGGCACTCATTAAAACACAACAATGCGCTCATTATTTCGGCTTCGTCCCAAACGCTAAAACTTAGTGTTCTTACTAGAAAGTCGGCTAAACGCTAAACACCGAACACAGCTCTAACGCACACACACACACACAGACACACACACACACACACACACACACACACACACACACAAAAGCTCTGTTTACGTAGAGGTCACTGCCGGGATTATGTACTGCGCTTATCTTATGTGCTAACCGCTAATTAGCCCTCTGGCACTGGGTTACAGTGTTCTCTTTGCTAATGACTGTTTGTTGTGATGCAGTTTCTGGGTGCAGCGTCTCAAACCACCACACTGCACAACTTACTAACACACTGCAACACACCACAACACACTGCAACACACCACAACACACTGCAACACACAACAACACACCACAACACACTGCAACACACTGCAACACACAACAACACACTGCAACACACCACAACACACTGCAACACACTGCAACACACAACAACACATTGCAACACACAACACACTGCACAACTTACTAACACACTGCAACACACCACAACACACTGCAACACACCACAACACACCGCAACACACTGCAACACACCACAACACACCGCAACACACTGCAACACACAACAACACACTGCAACACACCACAACACACTGCAACACACAACAACACACCACAACACATTGCAACACACAACACACTGCACAACTTACTAACACACTGCAACACACCACAACACACTGCAACACACCACAACACACCGCAACACACTGCAACACACCACAACACACCGCAACACACTGCAACACACAACAACACACTGCAACACACCACAACACACTGCAACACACAACAACACACCACAACACATTGCAACACACAACACACTGCACAACTTACTAACACACTGCAACACACCACAACACACTGCAACACACCACAACACACCGCAACACACTGCAACACACCACAACACACCGCAACACACTGCAACACACAACAACACACTGCAACACACCACAACACACTGCAACACACAACAACACACCACAACACATTGCAACACACAACACACTG
>CM074939.1:17686592-17698699 GCA_037576815.1 Pangasius larnaudii | reverse complement strand
CATCACATCCACATCTGTATCTATATCACATCCACATCTGTATCTATATCACATCACATCCACATCTGCAATTGTATCTACATCACATCCACATCTGTATCTACATCACATCCACATCTGTATCTCCATCACATCCACATCTGTATCTATATCACATCCACATCTGTATCTACATCACGTCCACATCTGTATCTATATCACATCCACATCTGTATCTATATCACATCACATCCACATCTGCAATTGTATCTACATCACATCCACATCTGTATCTACATCACATCCACATCTGTATCTCCATCACATCCACATCTGTATCTATATCACATCCACATCTGTATCTATATCACACCACATCCACAGCTGTATCTACATCACATCCACATCTGTAACTGTATCTCCATCACATCCACAGCTGTATCTCCATCACATCCACATCTGTATCTATATCACATCACATCCACATCTGTATCTATATCACATCACATCCACATCTGTAACTCTATCTACATCACATCCACATCTGTATCTCCATCACATCCACATCTGTATCTATATCACATCACATCTACTGCTTATTACTATTTATAAATGTTTAACAGTTATTACTCCACAGCACTGCTGAATCCTGCGCTCTGATTGGTCAGGTGTTGATTAGTTTTCTATAACAGCAGCTCTGACAGTAGTGCAGGTTTATATTAATGCGATCGTTCTGATACGTTATCGTTTCTATAGCAACAGCTCATTCACAGGAACGTGTACAGTGACGCTCCATGTTAAAAATGTGTCAATATTTTGTGAGGAGAAATGTGTTTATGTAAGATGTATGGAAGGAGTCTCCAGTGTCAGTGCTTTGTAACAGTCAGAGCTGAAGCTGTAACTGTAAGTTTCAGGACAGAGGAGTTTACGCTTCTTTGCGGTTTCTCAGTAACATGCGGAACAAGCTGCGATTTATTTTTATCTTATTAACTCGAAGAGAGAGAATAAAGAGACGCTGGTGAGGGAACGAGTGTTTATAGCTACTATAAAGTAAGCGAGATGTTCCACAGCATTAAATGTAACTATAAATGGATAAAAAAATAAGGCGTGTAGTTTTTCAGTATTTTACTGTAACACAGTTTTCCTTTCTGGCTGCTTGGATTTTCTTGTTATCGATGGTCAGGATCTCCACACGCGTTTTACACTAGTTTGCTAACGTGAAGCTATAAACCGGGCAGGTATCAGACGTGGCCTGCTCCAGAGTGTGTGCTGTTCAGTTTCTAAAAGAAGCACGTTCGCTTTTAAACCTCAGGTCTCACACGGTGCAATGTGATCTCGCCTTCCCTCCGGAGGACGCTTCTCATTTCCTGGCTGCCTCTGACCGCAGTGCCCCGGAGCTTTAGCGCTGTCGCTGACTCGCTAACGGCTAACGCAGCCTCGGCGGAGGAGATAAAGACGTCACGAGTCAGGAGAGAGCGACTCACACAACCCCGGAGGATTTAATCTCCCTCTGTCCTTCTCCAGGGACCCCTCACGTTCCCTCGCTCCCTCGCTCTCCCACTCTCTCTCTCTCTCTCTCTCTCTCTCTCTCTCTCTCTGGAGATATTTGATCCTGTGAGTTACCAGCACGCGCTGATCGTCCGCAGCCTCGATGAAACAGGAGCAGGATTAAAAAAAAAAACAGACAGAAAGAAAAACGAGGGCAGAGGAACTGCAGGTAGCGGAGAGTGACAGAGATTCCCTCTGGAGCTTTGGCCTCAATTCAGCAAGCCACAAGGGCAGCATCACACACACACACACACACACACACACACACACACACACACACACTTATAAACATGGCTAGTGCACTTCAAACACTCGGTATATCTAAATAAGCAAAGAAACAAGTAATATACCTGTTTTTTGTTTACCTTTTACTTATAGTTAAATAATCTTAATTAAGTTTATTCTAACATACACACAAACAATGTTTTCCCATCACACACACACACACACACACACACACACACACACACACACACACTGTATCCTCATCATGGTATAGTGACCCCACTGGATTCACATTTAACTCATAAATTAGCTGCAGAATATTCAAACAAAATCATATTTTCGTTCGTATTTTTCGTGTGAACAAAAATTGTTATTAACGCAACAAAAACCTCTGCAAAGCCGCACCATGATATGACCAGACAACAAAAACAAGCATTTTTCTTCACTTATGGTGTAAAAATGATTCTTGTAGTAAAGTATTTTTTGAGAAATGAGACATTTTGTGGCGACGATCCTTCATCTACTGTCACATGCCTGTGATGCGATTGGCTAATGCTGCTGTGATTGACAGGGAGACAGAAAATCAGCCCCTCCCACCCTGAGAGTAAATATTGTCTCATAACAGTAGGAGGATCTTCTAGCTGTCAATCAGACAAGGGGGGCGGGGCATTAAACATCAAGGTGTGATGTGTGAAAGTGGACGTTTTATTGTTATTATTGTTCATATGAGCTTTGAGTGACATGAGGATGTTGATGTTTTCGGTGAAAAAAAAACACCAAACTTCTTTAGTTTAATTTAAAAAACAGTAGCTTAATTTTACTCGTAACTCATAACCGAATAACAAATTACTTTAAAGCTACTTTACATTTGCGATAAAGATATCGTACTTTTTTTGCGTATCACGCTGTACGAGATGATGGCGATAAAATCGCGGTCAAAAAGTCAGATTATATGATCAAGATTCTCCTACGATATTCCTACGAACAAAGGAAGTAACGGAAATCCTGCTGTTGATGATTTTTAGACGAGCGATGAAGCAAAATTCAAATTCTTTTTGTTATTTTGGTCCAAATTTTCCGACAATGACAAAAATTGTATCGTATTAATCGTATTAAATGATGATTAAACGATCTAAGACAATCAATTTATGATTTTACGAACAAATTCAGATAGCGTAAAGCATTCTTTAATCATCGAGTTGCAGAGAATGTTTTCTTTTCTACGTTTATTTATCAGTTCAAACACCGGTGTATATAGTATATAATATAGAGTATATGTTAAGAAAGTGGAAGGACGACGCTATTTTGTCTCAGCTACTCTGTCAACAAACTAGCTACGTTATTTAAAAAGGAACTTCGCCATACAGAAGCATTCACACAGAGCGTTAGGCAAAGTCGCAGCTCCCGCTAGTTTCAGCCCATCGTTCATTCGTACGCCTTTATCAGCCAATCACAGTGGAGGGGGGGCGGGCAGTTCAGAGGTTTTAGTTTCTGACAGAACTCTCACAATCCGGAGTAAAGTTTTCTCGAAAGCTCCAAAGGTGTGGAAGTGTAAATCAGGGTTTTAGCAAAAAAAAAAAAAAAAAAAAAGAAATTCACGTTTGTTAAGAGAAATTTGAGAAGTTGTGCGGTAGAGAAGTAGCTACGACTAAACTGAGAGAGAATCGGTTAAAAATAAAAACAAAAATCTTTAATAATCGGTTGAATATGGAGGAAATGAAGTAACGCCAAAGTAACGGTGTCGTTTTATTTCCTTAACAGGTTTTCGAAATGATGGATAAAGAAACTTGATGATTAAAAACTTCTTCACGCTGTACGACTTTCTTCCTGACGATGCTGTCTTTTTTTATGTTAAACTTTAACGGCAGTTAAATGATGACGTCATTTCATTTACTGTTGTCATGGTGACTATTCAAATAGCCTCTCGACTTCCCGAAACACTAATTTGTAACTGCTTAATAGCTAAACACTGTTGACCAATCAGCGACATTTAGTAGCCGAAGCTCCACCCACAATAGTTCCTGAAAAGGCTGCAGAAAAGTAGCGACTAAAACCGTCTCTGGTTCCTCAAGTGGAAATGCAGCTGAGTTCCTGGTTCCTTTTTATAAAGGTTCCTGTGCTGTGAGCTGGTTAATGTTTTTGAATTTGTGCAAATAAACACTGCCTAGATTTGTAGAATGACTAATGATCATGACAAATATCATGAGATATCCAGCAAACGATTAGCGCACATCACAACCGCTCACGGGATTCCTTTGGACTAAAGCCAGACATCAGGATGGAAGAACAGCTGGAGGGAGAGATGACTAGCTAACAATAGTGGAGTGGAGTGAGATTGAGGGACGGAAATGGTTAAAAATATCGCAGGCTGTGACTGAAACGCGAGAAAACCACAAGACCCGCCGAGAGATAGCATCAGATCAGTCATGAGACACTCAGGCAGCCGGAGCATGATAAGGTACTGCAAATTACTCAGATTAAAATTAGATATGACCCGATACACACTAACGCTTTAATCAGCAGCCACATGGTAGAACTTTCTCAAGCAAATAAGAAAAGCAGCTTCTGAGTCTGCGACCGGCTCAAAAACAAGCCGAGGTGAACCTACAGACGTCTGACACTGAAGCAAAGCTGCTCATAAAAACAAAACAAAAAAAAAAAAAAAAAAAAACAGAACAGGGGTCTTCATTCCTCCACGTTTCTTAGCCACGTCTCGTCGTCCTGGCTGTCGCTTTCGATTTTACCCCAATGGTGCGTTATTGATTTTAAAATCCCCAACCGCTCTTCCCTTCACCTCACTGATGATCGATATAAACAATCATGATGGAAACGGAGCCCAGCGTCCTCGCCGTGTTCAGGATTTCCTCCTGATGGCAGATCAGAGTGGAAATGCGATGGAGCAGATGGGACAACAATAACATCATTAACATCATTAACATCACCGGTTTGGTTCCTGCTGTTCCATCATGACCTGAACATCTCCGTTATGTGCTGCGTTTAAACCCGAACATGTCACGTGATCAAAATTCATGTTCAAACAGTTCTAGATTCATGACATTTCTTTCAACATTACACCAATGTTCTGGATTCTCCGCTACACCACTTTTCCTGAACCAGTTCATGTTCTGGGTTTGTCTGGTGGTTTGGTATAAAACACAGTTCTGTAATTGTTTAAATGCTAAACATAGGTTTTTAAAAACCAACAGCCTTCAGTATGCAAAGCTCCACCACTAATTTCATACATTCGTACAAGTTCCTGGTCTGCGGAAAAGCACCAGCTCGTAAAAAAAGGTTTCAGGAACTAAAAATATCCAGTCGAAACCTGTTCTTGAAAAAGTTCTTGTATGCTGTAGAAGTTCCTAAGTTCATAAAATGCTTCTTGCAAAAGGAAATGCACTCAAATGATCTGCTTTACTGAAAAAAGCTGAAAAAAAAGAGTTCCTGAAAAGGTTCTTCAGTCCACCAAAAGGTTCTTGCAGTGGAAATACACCCAGAGTTCTTCAGTTCCTGGAAATGCTCCTGTGGTGGAAATGGACCTAAAACTCCTGAATTCCAGAAACAATTAATGAAAAAGTTCTTGTAGTGGAAATGTGTCTTAAATTCCTTGGTTCTTGAAAAAGTTCTTGAATTATTAAATAAAAAATGTAAAATTGAAACAAAGTTCCTCAGTTCCTGAAAAGGTTCTTGTAGCAGAAATATGCTTAAAACTCTTGTCTTACTACAAAAGTTCCTGAAAAAGTTCCAGAATTCCTAAAATTGATGAATTTTGAGTCCCCAAAAAGGTTCCTGTATTCTTCAAAAGGTTCCTGTTTTGGAGGCTACGTGCTAGCTAGTTAAATCATTAGCATAATTTACAAAAAAAAAGCGATAATTCCTTCATTCTTTTGGTGTCCACTAGGTTCTTGCTAGGTTCTTGTTGCCTAGCAACAGTGTTCTCTCGACTTTACCCACTTAATCTGCGAGAGATTTGTGTGAAATTTTTCATCAAACACATAAATCGTGATCTGAGCGCAGATTTGTGTCCCAGGATGCTGTAAACACTGTTGTGTAGAACGATGTACGTCAAAATTAACCGTTTTTTAAAAAGTCGAACTGTAAGTTAGCGCGCTGTTTAACTCAGAGCATCTAATCAAGCACTTTTATTTTCTTTTGTTTCCCTCAAATCCCAGAACATGACCTGAACATCACCTCTGTAATACAGTCGATGTTTTTTGTTCTGAGAGAAACCGCCCCAAATGTAAAAACGTTTAATATCAGAAAGACGTTTTTTTTTTTTTTTTTTTTCTCTCGATTTTTTTAAATGATGAAGAAAATACGTGCTGGTGAACTTTAAGGCTCACGCCCTCGCTCAGGCACACAGGAAGTGATTCACGCTGCGGTTAGGCGTTTATGAAACTGCGATCTGTTCAGAAAATGTGGCGTTGAGTCAGAACTGAAGTGATCACCTCGCTCACCTAAAACCAAAATCTCACCAGGAACACACACACACACACGAGACCTTTATTGACTGTGACGGTGTGAACAGGAGCGAGTTTCGGCTCTTTGTGGTTTTAACGCCTTCACAGATGCACGACGCACATTTTCACACCTCGACACTTCTGGGATACCAAAGAACGGACGACATTTAATAGAATCGTCTAAAATCTAAAACTGAACATGGACAGTTCTGTTTTTCCGTCAGTGAAACGTCCTTACTATATCCTACACACTTACAAACTTTAGAACTTTTAAGAGTTCTCTGGTTGATCTTCTGGAGGAACCTTTAAAAGTTCTATGAAGAACCCTACAACAGAGGGTTCTGTTGTTAGTAAGGGATCCAAGGAGAACCTTTTAGGAAACTAAGAACCCTTAAAGAATCATTAAATTGTGATCACTGCAAAACTTTCCTAACTTAAGAACGCAGGTTCCACCCACATCACTAAAACAACCAGCGTATAGAATAGCACTTGATGCAGCACGTGTTGGTTTTCCACAATGAACTAAAAGCAGTTTCCTATTTTTGTTTTTCTGCTGCTAGGTTTGTGGTGAAAAACTTCGCATGTGCTGATGAGAGTTGACGTGAAGACGTGAAAAACACGTATTTTATTTTTTAACGATTTTTTTTTTTTTTTTTACAGTTTTAGCTCAACTGAAGTTTGACTTTGGAGGGTCAAGGGGTCGAGTTCGTCAGAAATCAGCGCATTCTGACGCAATTTCATTTCCAGATCCAAAAAAAGAAAGAAAAAAAGGGCAGATGAAGCTGTTTAACCTGAAAAATAAGATAAGTAATGAAATAAATAATATTAAATAATATTTTCGATCGCACTTATGGTTTTATTTTTGATGTCCACATCGTCTGCTTTGTGAGTAACAAATGTTTTAAGAAGGATTATTTTGGATCTTTGTGAAACTGAGTGTAACAGCAGCACCAGCGGTCGTAACAAAAGCACTAGCTGTGGAGACGAACCATAATGAGCCAATCAGCAACAGTCATGTCACATGACTACACTGAGTGACACGCCCCCTACATCAGCGCTGACATGTTTCAGCCCGTTTCTCTGACGTTTGAAGTGGATTATTTACTCCATCATTATTTTTTCACTGAAATAAAATCTCCCTTGCTGGAGAAAGTAAAAGTTGATCGATTGAGCACACATTGTGTAAGAAACGCACAAAACAAAAGGACAGACGACAGAAGCGTAAGTTTAGTGTTTTGTTTTTTTTGTGTGTTTGAATAAAACTTTTCTGTTCGCTGCGTTTATTATTCAGAGCAAACGCAGCATGATCCCAGTCGAGCATTACAGATTTCAAACACTAAAAATTATAAAGAAATAATGCAGCTCCATATCTCCTGTAAGTTTGTGTGTGTGTGTGTGTGTGTGATTTATCCCAGTACTGTTTAAATTTACAGCATTTCACAAACACCCTTACAAACACCCTTAGATACTTACATATTATTATTATTATTATTATTATTATTATTATTATTGTTATTATTATTAACGAGACTTCAGGATATGATACACTGATAAACTCTAATAGTTTAATGCCATCGTCATATCGTTCCCCTCTAATGAACGCTGATTGATGATCACCTGTGAGGAGAAGTGGAGGGGAAGGGGGCGTGGCCAGATTTATGTAACGTGTGTCGTGAACATGTTACGCCATTACAGCGAAAAATATCGGAAGCTGGTTAAGAGTCGATTGTAGCTGCTAGTCACTAGCTTTTAGTCCATTTTATGGATTAATTAGCCGTTTACAAGGGCAGGAATGCTGCAACAATAAATGTAATTATGAAATGTCAATAAAATGATATAAAGTACACGAGCACGTGCTCTGTGGTGAACAGAAGCGGAGCGATTGTTGAATTGTTGTACAGTGATAAACTCCACGCTGTTTCATTTTGTTAATCGAATCCCCGCTCATGTTTTGTGAGCGAAGGCATTCACGGCTTTGTCTGCTCAGCAGCACGGATACGAGAAGATAAGATTCATCAGAGAGAGATGTCGCGTTGCTCTGCTCTGAAATCAGACAGCAGGTTATTAAGGTTCGTACAGGATACAAAGCAGGAGAAAAGGAAACGTTACGAGATACAACGCCACCTATTAAAGAACAGACAGTTAAATCGCCTGACTACATCACCGTCACGACAGCTGGAATCTACCGTAACGGCGATTCCCGATAATATCGTCAATCATCCCCAGCCGCACGTGAAGATGAAACCACCTTCGCACGCCCGGCGCTGTCGTATAAAGTGCCGTCGCGAACAATTTCAGGACAATTTCCAACATAGCAGGAAGAAGACTGCACTAGCGCAGCGCCAACGTCATAAACTCGGCTGAGCGTAGATCACAGAGAGCTTCCTGTCCGACGCGGAGTTCGACGTGGAGTTCGACGTGGAGTTCGACGTGGAGAGCGAAACCTCCGCACGACGTCCACTTTCTCCGCGATTACGTCTCCGCTGTACGAGAGCTGTATACTGACTCCTTCACTGCTCGAACAGGAAACACGAACGCAGCGCTGATTAACGATGACGCACCACTTCCTGTGTGTATAATTACCGTAGAGAAAATTCTCAACCAGGTTTTAGAATCAGAAGTGTGAATAAGATCAGGATCGTTTGTCATCACGGTGATGAAGAGAACAAACACCATGAGCGTGAAATTAATATTACAGTCGGACGGAAAACTCCGGAACAGTGAAGAGAGCGAGTGGAGTTCCTGAACTGAACTAGTGTGTGTGTGTGTGTGTGTGTGATTATAGGTGTGCCTGAGTGAGGAAGAGCAGTGTGTGTGTGTGTGTGTGTGTGTGTGTGTGTGTGTGTGTGTGATATAATTGCACCCTCAGTTTCAGCGGCGCGGTGGGACACGCATCAACTTGAAATTTCGTAATTACAGTAATCACGCGCTCAGCCGAACGCTCAGCTGCTAATGCTCCCCTCACACGCCTAAACACACGGTGCCACTCCACAGCCCGCACGCCAAAAACACCAAGGCCGCAATTTCAGCGCGCGGTGAAGCTAACGAGCGCTAATGCTACATTGTCCGCCAGGAGAAGATTACAAATTGTCACTGTCGCTACCACAATGTGAGCTAGCGAGCGTAGCGGCGGGATTTGGTGTGCTGACATCACATATCTCATCTCTCAGCACAGTTTAGAGTATCATCGCCAGACTACCGAGTTAGCGTGGTGCCGAAAGTACTAATCACGCACAAGTATCAAATTCTAATTATCAGTGTTACAAAGAAATGTTACAAACAAAATCAATTTTTTTTCTTTCTCAAGTTTCGCGAGCGTTTTTTTTTTCTACACATTCGTTTTTTTGCTTGTTTAATGTTTTCGTTGCTCACACTTGCTGTTTTGTAATAATGTAATAATGTGTGTGTTTGCATGAAAAGCTACAAAGGTTAAAGTTACGATTAGAGGTGGAGTTAGAGTTGGGGCGGGGCTACTCATTAAACTGTGATGATGCATTTTTTTTTTTTTTTATAAACTACAAAAAAGAGAAAGTAGTAAAGGAATCCGTTAATATTTGGGAGGAGATTTAAGTTTGCTTTAATCAGAAATACTCATTATTATTACATCTGTTTTTAGATTCTGGGTTTAACGTGTTATTTTAAGATTTTGGTGCAAAATAAATTCCTAAAATTAATATTAAAAATCACTACATACAGCACTGCATTTTTTAAAACATATTTATTTGGTTTTTTTTTTATTTCTCATCTGGTGAACTGCATTATGGGATTGCCAGAACAGTGATATGATGCTGCCTCTTATTTCTCCAAAACAAGACAGTTCGCTGTTTCTGAGTGAACCAGAACAAAAACATTCCCTATCTAGAGAGCTTTCTTCCAAAAGGAACGTAAAGGTGTCTGAGATAACAATATTACACACACACACACACACACACACACACACACACACACACACACACAGTCAGGTATCTGAGCCGCAGCGTTGTCGAGCGTTAATTATGGTGTGTAACGGCGGCGGCGGCAGCAGCGTGATAGCGTTTTACGGTTCCCTCTAAAGTGAAAGCCGTGGAGATTGATGAGGCTCGAGATGCGGCCTGATGAGCCGCTTCAGTCCTTTACTCACCTTCCTTTGTCTTAATGACGGACTAAATTAATTTCCCTCCATAACGCCTCTGAGCCGTGACGGAGTCGAGGCCTCGATTAGCCCGCGCCTCCCTCCTCTCCTCCCTCCATCCATTTTATTATTCACTGCGTACCACATTCAAAATGGAGCTGCTGCCACACTGACACACATACGGCACAAACACCATGTACAGCATACACATGATATACACACAACATACATACAACATACACACAACGTACACACAGCGTACACGCAACGTACACACAGTGTACACGCAACGTACATACAACATACACACAGCGTACACACAACATACACACAACATACACACAGCGTACATGCAACATACACACAACGTACATACAACATACATACAGCATACACACAATGTACACACAACATACACGCAACGTACATACAACGTACACACAGCATACACGCAACGTACACACAGCGTACACGCAAAGTACATACAACATACACACAGCGTACACACAACATACACACAACATACATGCAACATACACACAGCATACATACAACATACACACAGCGTACATACAACATACACACAGCGTACATACAACATACACACAGCGTACATACAACGTACATACAACATACATGCAACATACACACAGCGTACATACAACATACACACAGCGTACACACAACATACACACAACATACACACAGCGTACATGCAACATACACACAACGTACATACAACATACATACAGCATACACACAATGTACACACAACATACACGCAACGTACATACAACGTACACACAGCATACACGCAACGTACACACAGCGTACACGCAAAGTACATACAACATACACACAGCGTACACACAACATACATACAACATACACACAGCGTACATACAACATACACACAGCGTACATACAACATACACACAGCGTACATACAACGTACATACAACATACATGCAACATACACACAGCGTACATACAACATACACACAGCGTACACACAACATACACACAACTTACATGCAACATACACACAGCGTACATACAACATACACACAGCGTACATGCAACGTACATACAACATACACACAACGTACACACAGCGCACATACAACATACACACAATGTATATACAACATACACACAACGTACATACAACATACACACAGCGTACATACAACATACACACAGCATACACACAACATACACGCAACATACACATGCTTTCACACGACATACACACAACGTACACGTGACATACATACAGCATACACCTGATATACACACAACATACACGCAACATACACACAACATACACACAGCATACACACAACATACATGCAACATACACACAGCATACACAACATAAATGCAACATACACATGCGTTCACACGACATACACGCGACGTACATGCAACATACACACAGCATACACACAGCGTACACCATATACACGACGTACGCATGATATACATGATACACACACAACACACACACGATGTATACACAACATACACGCAACATACAGCGTACACACGTCATACACACAACATACACGACATACACATGACATATACACAACGTACATACCACATACACATGACATATACAAGACATATGCATGATATACACACGATAAACACACAACTTACACACGACATATACACAACGTGATACTAGAAGATACACTAGAAGATAAGCTTACTTCTAACTGCATGTGGTCCCAGTACAAGTACTTCTGTCTTGTCAGAATTAAGTAGGAGAAAGTTAATAA
>CM074939.1:17668541-17670077 GCA_037576815.1 Pangasius larnaudii | reverse complement strand
CTGCATTTGTTATTAAAAAGGATAAACCAACATGAAGACCAGAGAGATGCCTATGGGAGAAAGCAAGCCATTCTGAACAGCCAATACAACACAGAAAGAAAGAAACCACTGGTGCAGTAACAACCGACATGGAGCAGGTCAGCCGAGGAAACAACAGCAGCTGAGGACAGAAACGTTGTGAGAGCTGCGGAAATAATCAGCTTTAGAGTCGTAACAGTCTCTCGGCATCATCACTCCACCGTCACTCCGTGTGTTCCTACAACACCACGCTGTTTATTACACACATGCGCTGGGTTATTTTATAATGTGTTTGTAGTTCTGTAGTAATAAGATTATTATTATTATTATTATTATTATTATTAAGTTGTTTTTTCACTCTGTGCAGCACCACTAAAGCACATGAAGCTCCAGCTCTCAGTGGATTATTTTGTACTGAACATAAAGGAAAAGGAATGTGTGTGTGTGTGTGTGTGTGTGTGTGTGTGTGTGTATGTTTGAAAGAGAGAGAATAAGTTAATCAGTAAGACCTCTATAAATTCAGACTGTTTCCATGGTTACAGAATGTGCAGGACATCGGTTTAAACACCTGAAACACTTTGGGCTGCTGAGTCTGGGGTCAAAGGTCAGTCTCTCAGAGATGTAATTCTAACAGAAAATCAATCTGCACAAGGTCTCGGATGTCGTGTACACTTATTGTTCTGTGGTGTGTGTGTGAGTGTGTGTGAGTGTGTGTGTGTGTGAGTGTGTGTGAGTCTGTGAGAGTGTGAGTGTGTGTGTGTGTGTGTGTGTGTGCGCGAGTGTGAGTGAGTGTGTGTGTGGTGTGTGTGTGTGTGTGTGTGAGTGAGTGAGTGTGAGTGAGTGAGTGTGTGTGTGTGTGTGTGCGAGTGCGAGTGTGTGTGTGTGTGTGTGTGTGTGTGTGTGTTCATTAGTGGGAATTGGGAGGCTAAACACTGTAGTCATACACACACACCCCAATGGATGAGTCGTGTTCATTGTAAAGGTTCGGACCTGGTGAGGAATTCCAGCCTGAGCTACTACACTCTCAAAATAAAAAAAGTACAGTGTGAAAGAAAGAAAGAAAGAAAGAAAGAAAGAAAGAAAGAAAGAAAGAAAGAAAATTGATCATCATTATTCTCGTGTAATTAACACAAACAAAGAAACAAACAAATAAATAAACATTGTGAAATAGAGAAGTAGGCAGACAGGAAGCAGCTTCTCTGCTCACTCATCATCATCATCATCATCATCATCATCATGTCTCCTGCGTCTGAGCTCCTGAGTGTGTGGTGTGAAGCACAACCCATCTGATGAAACCCTCACTCCTGCAATCAGCACAGAACGAGAGAACAGAGAGAGAAGTGCTCGGGTAATAAAGCGAGGGATGAGGGGAAAGTGACCAATCAGTGCTGTCTCGCTGTTACCGCTAATCTCATCCCTCCATCTCCATCTGAGCTTTTACCTCTAATCTGTTACTGTGTGTGTGTGTGTGTGTGTGTGTGTGTGTGTGTGTGTGCAAGCTCACGGTGGATGATAAGC
>CM074939.1:17658541-17661041 GCA_037576815.1 Pangasius larnaudii | reverse complement strand
ACATTTTACTTTGTTAAACAACAACATGTTTTTGCGTCCGGCACTAGGACGCTGATGACTAAATTTCCGTTGCCATGACGACGTACTCACGTTGTAAAACGTCACCACTGGCATTTATCACCAACAGGCAGGACCGATATCTTTCTGACGTTATACGTCGTATAAATTTATTAGCTTAATCATACACGTTCCTGTCACAGTGCTTTAAGCAGGATCGTAGGCTCGCTAGTCGGTTTTTTAAAAACATTTTTTTAAACTGAAACAAACGTCAAATAAAGTTAAAAATCGCTAATGTAAGTAATCATCTGAGAGCCACAACTACAGTAACAAGCTACTTATATTTGTAGATGAAGTTGGCTGAGAGTTCGTCCGCCATTTTCAGAAAATATGACATCATTTCCTGTAAGGGAACGTAGTGCTAATTGATGCTCCCTGGTTTTTGTGGTGCATTGTGGGATTTTTTTTAGGGCGCGAACTATCCAGTGCACTGGAAGCATTTTGCGATTGAGACAGCTCTTAAAATGGCCGCCTCCCTGATCAGCGCCCTGACTACGGATTGAGACGCAGCCTGGAACTCATAACTGTTCTACATAGTAGGAGTTCATCACTGGTTCGTTAGGGTTCTTCTTAGTACCGGAGTCATTATATTTCTCTCTGAAACTCTAGAACTCGTAGGTGTAGTTAGGGTTCTCATTAGAAAGCTTTGATGATCTCTACTATTTGGGACGAGGCTTTAAAATGGCTGAAGTTCTAGTAAGAAGTAGTGATGAACTCTAAGCTCTTAAATTTCAGCACTAAGTAGCGCTGAGCTGCAGTTTGGGACGGAGCCGTAGGCCGCGATATTTCTCTGGATTCGCACCGAGGAGCTCAGTTTGATTTTGGTTTTATGTTTTTTTTTTTTTTTTGGTGAAATGTATAAAGCTATTATCGCGTCTTGCGGCGGTTCTCCCTCGGTGTGACTTTCACACTCTAAAACGACACCTGATGTAACGACACGTCCTGACGCTTCCTCATTTAATTAAATCAAAATTGAATTCAATTAAAATTTAATTAAAGGGTTTTTCACGTCGGGAGGCGAGAAACTTCGGGTTCACGGCTGAGCGCCGGTTTTACACGTGTTCACTTCTGTAATACAAAGTAATTGCACCCCTCCTCCTAAAAGCAGAGTCGGTTCTCTTTAATATTAACGTTAATTAGCACGTGCGAGATCTCAGATCAAAGAAACATCCCTTGTTATATTTAAAGAAAAATAATAAATTCAAAAACACGTTTAACATGTCGGTGTGCGTCGATTTAAACACTAAACCGACGCACCGTCACATTGCCACATGATCCTACGATACAGCTACTGCTTTGGACCAATCATGACTGATATGCAAATATCAAAGGGTCACATGATACCCGGAAACATTTAGCCACAAATTACGCACTGATAAGCTATTGTTAGCGATGAACGGATGGCGGTTGTCACGGTAACTTTGAAACACATTCTGACAGATCTGAGAACTAATGTGAGCTAGTTTACTTGCAATTAGCTAAACGGATAGCTAGCTAACGTTAGCTAAAGTTAGTGATGTTAGATATGTCAGGAGGTCGTGGGAGCGTGTTTTCTAATTTGCATATTCATGATTATTCATAGATTCTGGTATTTTTAATGAGAGTAACGGTGTAGGAATTGTTTCTTGAGGATTATATTAAAAGTTTGTTATTCTTTATATGTTAAAAAGTGCACTGATTTTTTTTAAATTTAAGTGTGTGTGAGTGTGCGTGTGTGTGTGTGTGTGTGTGTGTGTGAGCTGAGAGCTGCAGGAAGTTACAACAGTTCTATTCTGAAGACTAATTGTCTACACGAGCCAGGCTATGACCTTGGCTAACATTCTTTTTGCTCCGTGTGTGTGTTTGTGTGTGTTTTGTTCTGAAGGTCAAATGAACATGTAGCAGCTCGCTAACAAATGATGTGGGAAAGGAAACGTGTGTGTGTGTGTGTGTGTGTGTGTGTGTGTGTGTGTGAAACAACACAGCACTGCAGTGTGAACCGGATCAATCGGGTGTAAAAATATTTAAAATTCGATTTTAATTAATAAATAATATAACTTTTAAAAAATATATATTTACACACTGATGCACACTGATAAACTAATGCGCTAATTGTAACATGGCTGTAAAGGTGTATACAGAGTGGACATCGGTTGCTACGTGAACGCTAGCTTGGCACTAGCATAACGTTCCAATAGGTTTAGCGTTCTAATCTCTAACGTCTAAAACGCCCCCTACTGGTGTTAATTAGACCTGCAGGTGACGTCACTTTCATCACCTTTTTTTCTACAAAATTATTTTATTTACTACTTCATTGTATACAGCTAATAAAAAGCACAATGCTATCTAGATATATTTAACATCCAATGTTACTTTTACGTTATTTTTTTTTGTTTATGAAAAGAATTAAACAACAATTAAAGAGAAATTTTCTCTCAGCTGTGACCAACAGCACAGTTTGTTA
>CM074939.1:17582791-17602354 GCA_037576815.1 Pangasius larnaudii | reverse complement strand
CTCTCTCTCTCTCTCTCTCTCTCACACACACACTCTCTCTCTCTCTCTCTCTCTCTCTCTCTCTCTCTCACACACACACACACACACACACACAGAATATTTACACTGGTGTGATGAAGCAAAGTTACTGTTCCCACCCTGAAGTTGATTATTTTCCTCTAACAGCACATCCTGAAATGTTTTATTCCTCTTACACCACAGTAACTTACCAACAATTACAATTTTTACTTATTAATGAACGACCCATAATACTTTTTATCTGCTTATAGTTACATATAAAGTCTGTGAAAAGAGTTCGTTCCTGTTGTCACTTAAATAACAGCAGCTATAAACAGTCGTTCCCTCACCAGCGTCTCTTTATTCTCAGAGTTAATGAGAACAAAAAAAAGCGCAGCTTGTCGTGTTCCCGAGAAACCGCGAAGAAGCGTAAACTCCTCTGTCCTGAAGATGTCAGAAAGTTTAAAGTTACAGCTTCACCTCTGACTGTTACAAAGCGCTGACACTGGAGACTCCTTCCATACATGTTAAAGAAAACTTTTTAAAATCAGTTTACATGGAGCTTCCGCTGTACGAGTCCCTGTGAATGACCCGTTGCTATAGAAACGATAACGTATCAGAACGAGCGCATTAATATAAACCTGCGCTACTGTCAGAGCTGCTGTTACAGAGAATTAATCAACACCTTCTGACCAATCAGAATCCGGTGTATGATAATGAGGTGAGTGCAGGGCTGCAGGAATGAGTGACGAAGCACAAAGAGAAAGCTGTTACAGTGAAAGAGCCGAGAGACGACGGGAGGAAAAGATCTTTACTGCTCCTGCTGTAAATCAGCCGAGTGTAAAACAATCCCAGCCAAGCGCCTCTTTTCTGTTGGACAAAGTCCACAGTGTTTCCACACACACACACACACACACACACACACACACACACACACACACTCTCTCTCTCTCTCTCTCTCTCAGTGGTGCTTTCAGAAACCTGCCACTGCAAATCTCAGACTAACAGCCCTGTCTGACATGCCGAGAAAATAAGCGGAAAATATATGATGAACTGCTGCGTCTCAATTTCATCTTAAAGCAACAGCGCGTACGCAGCGACACGTCCACTGTGACACAAAATGTGCACCATGAAACAAAACATCCATAATAACATGAAACGTCCACAGTGACACGAATCATCCACAAACATCCACAGCACTAAACATCCGCAATGAAACAAAATGTCCGCAAAGACATTAAAAGTCATTTAACTGTAATTAAATGTCTGTAATTAAACATTTGTAATTAAACGACTGTACTTAATCATCTGTAATTAAATGTCTGTAATTAAACGTCTGTAAACATCTGTAATGAATTATCTGTAATTAAATGTCTGTAATTAATTGTTTGTAATTAAATATCTGTAATTAAACATTTGTATTTAAACATCTGTAATTAATCATATGTAATTATATGTCTGTAATTAAACAACTGTAATTAAATGTCTGTAATTAATCATCTGTAAATACATGTCTGTAATTAAAAGTCTATAGTTAATTGTCTGTAATTAAACATTTGTAAACATCTGTAATTAATCATCTGTAATTAAATGTCTGTAATTAAGCTTTTGTAATTAAACACCTGTAATTAATTGTCTGTAATTAAATGAGTGTAATTACACATCTGTAATTAAACATACATAATTAAACATCTGTAATTAAATAAACAGTGTAATATACAGTATAATAAACAGTATAATAAACAGTGTAATATACAGTATAATACATACTGTAATAAACAGTGTATTGAACAGTGTAGTGAACATTTTAACAGTGTAATACACGCTGTAATAAACAGTGTAATAAACAGTGTAATAGTGCATTAAACAGTGTAATACACACTGTAATAAACAGTGTAATAAACAGTGTAATAGTGCATTAAACAGTGTAATACACACTGTAATAAACAGTGTAATAGACGGTGTAATAAATAGTATAATAAACAGTGTATTAAACAGTGTAATACAGAGTGTAATAAACAGTGTAATAAACAGTGTAATAAACAGTGTAATAGTGCATGGAAATAATGTGTATGGTGTTATTCTGTGTATGTTGTGATGAGGGTCAGTCCAGTTCATCATTATGACACAGTGCAGTTATATAAACAGTATCGATGGCAGCGTTCCTGCTCGAGCACGTTGTTAAATGAAATATAAAAACGCTCAGATTGGCGGTGGCCTTTGGCACACAGCCACATGTAAATGGATCAATAATCTCCGAGCTTCACTGTGGAAGCTAATGAATATTGCATCGCTCATCAGCACCACTATGTTCAGGATGAGAACTTTATTACACTGAAAGGCAAATCTGTGTTTCGTTTAATGGATGATTAGGTGATTATTCTACCATATGATCTCAAACCACACGCATTATAGATGGCCATTTTCCCCGAAAGACCTGCGCTGGGCTTTTAAACTGTCCATTAAGCATGAAGTCGGAGTGCACTGCTTTATTTTATCATTCATTACAAACTAACACAACGTTTTCTTCCACAAGAGTCACGTATACGTTATTTACGTTATGTGTATTTTATATTACACACATACTTTTGGATGCGTAATCCGTCCAGCTCTTGGAGGCATATAAGCTGAATATCTATCACACAAAGCACACTGAAACCTCGGCTGTGTCCTAACAGTCCTCCAGAGCGTTTAATTAAAGTGTCCTTCAGCGCACACTCCTCTGAGCCCTCCAGCCTTTTAGCAAATTAATTACAAACACCAGACAATCAGTGGAGTAATTCAGGCTCACCTCACATCATCAGCATCACCTACACACACATATCCACCTTACACAGACAGTCTGGACACAAGCTAGTGTCCACTCTGTCCACTTTATCGCAGACGGACTCCATCAGACAGGACGCTAAGAGGATAATGTGGCTAATTGATAATGTAAATCTCATACAAAATCTCATACAAAACACCCAAATCATTATAAACCTCTTCCATACGCCATTTTCATCTCAGCTTAGAATAAACAGCAGTGTACAATATCAGAGACGTCATTAAGGTTCAAAGTGCACGTTTTTGCATTTACTGGGAGGCGGGGCATGGGGGCGGGGCATGGGGACAGGTCATACGGGGTGGGGGCATATAGGGCGGGGCTTCTGGTGGAGAGGAAAAAAGCACAATAACGTTTACACTAACTGCTGCTCGGTCAAACTACACTAACATCAACACTTTCACAACTGTTGTTCCTTTCTTCTTTTTTTTAATTATTATTTTTCTTCCTTTTTTCTTTCTTTCTTTCTACATTCATTCTTCATTCGTCTCTCTTCTTCCTTTATTTTTCACTTTCTTCCCTATTGTTATTCCTTATCTTTCTTTCTTTCTTTTTCCTGAATATATTACACTCTTTACTACACTGTTTATTACACTGTTTATTACACTGTTTAAAATAAAATAAAATAAAATATAGGAATAAACAAAGCAAGAGCAGGAGAAAAAAAATGGAAGCAAAATACGAAAATGGTAAAGAGAGACAGAAAGAAAGAATGGAGAGATAAATAAGGAAAAACAGTAGAAAGGGAAGAAATAAAATAAAGCAGGACATTAGAATGATCCTGAGAGTAACCTGAGTGATGTAATCAGATAGAAACATTAACTTCACCCCTGAACTTTAACCTTTATCGCTCTTCACCCACCGAGTGTCCAGCGTTCATCTAGCACTCTTACACACTCTTCTCACTGTTCAGGTTGTGAGGAACAAATTAAATGTTCTAGGTAGAACCCTACAAGAGAAAAGGAGCTGGTCACTAAGCTACAACCATGAAACATCCAAAGAACCCTTGAGGAACTTGTGTTTACTGAGATGGAGGTACATTACTCAGCTATTAGTAGTCAGTGGTTTGAATTTCTTTTTCGGAAATGATGTAAAATTCAGTATGTTCATATTTAGAGCTGTTCCAAAAACCAAAAAATCAAAAAGGTTCTGTAAAGTTGAGAATGTGAGGCCACGCCCCCTTCACTGGGAAAGTGTGTATTTGTAAATATTGAGACTGGAATATTGGCGCTGGGTGAAAAACACAGCAGTCGACAACATTAACCGAGGAATTTATTTAACAAAAACAACAACCGAATGAGGTTATAAAATTCCTCTGAGCTGATGTGTGTGTGTTTCTTTGCCAATCAATAACTCCATCCAAACCAACACACACTCTTTACAAAGATCTGATTTCAGTCTCTGAGGCCTTTGTCTGTCTGTGTGTGAGTGTGTGTGTGAGTGTGTGTGTGAGTGAGAGAGAGATGATTGAGCCTCAGATTTATTGTTTGTTATATAAATTCTCCAGGCAGCTTTTAGTAATGTTCTCCTGTCATTATCAGTTTCCTCGATGAAAATGTGCAGTGTTTCCTCGGCTGACCCTTACTACCGAAAAATACATTATTTAAAACTAAATCCACAACAATGTTCATTAATTAATTAGTTAATTGATTAATACACTCCTCTGATTTCTGGAGGTTTTTTTTTTTTATATTAGTCTTTGATGACTAATGGATTAAAAACAGCACTCGGCCTTTATAAAAAGGAATTGAGGATGATTTTGTGTCACACATATCAAGTTCCATTAAAACACCATCGTCCTGGAAATGTCTTCTCTTCACACAGACGGTGTGTGTGTGTGTGTGTGTGTGTGTGTGTGTGTGTGTGTGTACAAGTGGGCCAGTTGGATGTGAGACAGATTATTGTGCCAAAAGCAGTTTGAAAATGAGGCCAGACTTAACGCTGACGTCATGAACCGTGTGTTTAAAACGTGCCAACTGACAAAAACCGAGACGTGACCTTGGATTAAAATTGATCACACTAATAAGATGTTTCTTTAGCAAGATGTCTCGCTGATCCAATGTGTGTGATTACAAAAACAGCTTTTCCTTCAAATGAGGTGTAAAATGCTGAGACACAGAGTTAGCAGAAGTGTTAAAGAGAGAATCACACACACACACACACACACACACACACACACACACACACACCTCAGTCCAGCGCTCACATCACCTGAGGTTAGAGGTGTGTACAGGTGGTGACTTGTGTTTCCAATCAATCAGATTTGAGTGATTGTGAGAGTCAGATAGTGAGATGATTAGAGTAATGAGTGATGCGATAATGAGAGTGAGATAATGAGATAGTGGGAGCGAGGTAAGATAATGGGAGTGATTGTGAGAGTGAGATAAGAGATAGTGAGATTATGAGAGTGATGAGTGATGAGATAATGAGAGTAAAATAATGAGATAGTAGGAGTGAGATTCTAAGAGTAAGATAATGAGATGATGAGAGTGAGATGATGAGATAGTGGGAGAGAGATAATGTTAGAGTGAGATAATGAGTGAGATTGTGAAAATGAGATGATGAGAGTGAAATAATAAGGTATTGTGAGTGAGGTAAGATAGTGGGAGTGATTGAGAGCGTGCGAAAAGATAGTGAGATAGTGAGATGATGAGAGTGATGAGTGATGAGATAATGAGAGTGAGATAATAAGATAGTGGGAGTGATGTAAGATAGTGGGGGTGATTGTGAGAGTGAGATAAGAGATAGTGAGATGATGAGTGATGAGATAGTGGGAGTGAGATACTAAGGGGGAGATAATAAGATAGTGGGGGTGATTGTGAGAGTGAGATAAGAGATAGCGAGATAGTGAGATGATAAGAGTGATGAGATAATGAGAGTGAGATAAGAAATTGGGAGGGAGGTAAGATAGTGGGAGTGAGGTGAGATAGTGGGAGTGATTATGAGGGTGAGATAAGAGATAGTGAGATGATGAGAGTGATAAGTGATGAGATAGTGGGAGTCAGATACTAAGAGTGAGATAATAAGATAGTGGAAGTGATTGTGACAGTGAGACAAAAGATAGTGAGATGCTATGAGTGATGAGTTATCAGATGATGAGAGTGAGATAATGAGATAACCATTTAAATTTACAGGTGACAGTCTTTGTATTGCTATGTTTCTAGAGAGTACGCAGTATTTTTATGCCTCTGGCACCAAGTGGTGGAGGCATTTTATATATATATGTATATATATCTGTCCATCCGTGTGTCCGTCTGAGATTCTCATTAGCATGATACCTCAAGAGCATGTGGTTGAGTGTTTGTAGGATTGGTGTAGAATTATTACTGTATCCAGCAGATGAACTGATTAGATTTTGGATTCAATCCAAACAGGGTCAATGACACAGCAAGGTCAAATGCCTGAAATAATCTTTCTTCAATAGCTTCCTTCCTGTTTGAAGTACACTTGAAGGGTATTTCCTAGAATGAATGCACGTTATTCACAACCTAAATGTGATATTGCCTCTTTGCCAGCTGTGAAAACTAGTGTTGCTGGGCAATACTTGGCGGAAAAGTAGTGTTGCCATGGCAATACCGGCAATACTGCCATGGTACAAGCTGAGCTTGATTTTCAAAAAAAAAAATACTCCAGTAGTTTCAGTACATAAAACTGGTGAATAAAGAAAGCAGAACATGAAGGAACAAGAAAACTAGGAGTTTAGAGAAACAAGGATGTGACACCAAGTGAACAAGAACTGTGAGAGACAGTGAGAAGGTGAGAGTGAGATAGTGGGAGTGAGATAATTATATAGTGAGAGTAAGATACTAAGAGTGACAGTGATATAGTCAAATAGTGAGATAATGAAATAGTGGAGAGATAGTGAGAGTGAACTAGTTGGAGTGAGATAGTGAGAGGGAGTGAGATAATATAGCGAGAGTGAACAATGATATAGATTGTGAGAGTGATATAGCAAGATAGCGAGAATGAGATAGTGAGATACTAAGAGTGGGCTAATTATAATGATAAAGTAAGAGTGAGATAGTCTAAAGAGATTGGGAGTGAATCAGTGAGAGTGAGTGAGTCAATGAGAGTGAAATACTAAAAGTGAGATAATGAGATAATGAGAGCCAGACAATGAGATGTTATTTAAATTTACAGGTGATAGTGTGGTGGATTCTTTGTATTGCTATGTTTCCAGAGAGTAACAACATAAAGAGAGTGAAATACTAAGAGAGAGATAGTGAGATAGGGATATGGTGAGTGTGAGATAATGAGATATACATTGACAGCGAGATAGTAAAAGTGGGATAATGAGATAACGAGTGAGATAAGATAGTGAGAATGATATAATGAGATAGTAAGAGTGAGAATGTGATAATGAGATAGTGAGAATGTGATAATGAGTGAGATAATGACAGTGAGGCACTGTGATAGTGTGATAATGCAATAGTGAGAGTGAGACAGTGAGAAACTGTGAGTTAGTGAGAGTGAGATAATGAGATAGTGACAGTGACAGGGGATAATGAGTGAGATGATGAGATAGTAAGAGACAGTAAGCATGAGCGAGAGTATGTGAGATAGTGAGATAGAAGGACAGTACAATAGTGTGACAGTGAGACAGATAATGAGATAGTGAGATTGAGACAGTGAGATAGTGATGGTTATGATTTAGATATGTAGTTTGCACAATGCTAAACTGGTAGCTTTAAGCTTCCCTAGGCAAAGTCCTGACTACATCTGGGGTAATCTGGACATTGTCTTTAGCATTAAAAGGCAAATATTGAACCTGAACCCACAACAAATCTTCATGATTAACAGCAAAGAGACAACTGGTCACTTGATGTCCAAAAACATCTCTGAGTTTTAGTCTAACTTCCAGAAAAACTAAAAAGTGAGCAAAATAGATATAAACTGCTAATACATTAAAAGCATTCAGAATAGTTCTGCATTCTCTTATCCCTTGTGTAATGACTTGTGGTGTTATCTGACCTCTGTTCTCCTCTGCACGTCCCTCTGTTATTCTGTTATTCTAACCAGAAACATGGTGTGACCTTTATTCCGGGTGAAAGCTTGTGGCAGCAAGTCGATGCTAATCTATTTGTGAGTCTGTTAGCTAATAACAAGCTAAGCAGCCTCTCAGAGAAATATGGTTTCCAGAGCTCTTTAATTTGTCATAATAGAGGAGAGGAAAAACTAAACGAGATTAGCCGACCCCAATTCTCATATTCCACTCCCACGGCAGTGGCTAGGGCAAAGGGGCTTGTGGGTAATTTAAAGAAACTGTGCTTCTCTGTAACCGATATTGGAATCCAATTAAGAAACTGCAGTACTGGTTTATTTTTTTAATATAATACTCTCAAGTTAATTTGTGGGAGAAAGTCATGGCCTTCACTGCAAAATCCAATTTCACCACTTCTGTCTATATGGAAACAGAAAGTTATTAAATGAAGGGTTTGATTTTTTTATTGTCCTCAGAAAAGGAAACAACAAACTGAACAAAAAAACTATCCACATTTACACCACAGTGCTGCTGCATTCTGGATTCTGATTGGTCAGACGGTGTTGATTAGTTTTCTAAAACAGCGGCTCTGAGAGTAGCACAGGTTTTAATGCGCTCGTTCTAATACGTTACCGTTTCTATAGCAACAGCTCATTCACTTTGGACGGCGGAAGCTCCACATAAACACATAAAAAATTGAGTGTATTCTTTGCTCTGCTGAAATTTTCTGTTAAATGCAACATTTATGGAAGGAGTCTCCAGCGTCAGCGTTGCGGTTTCTCAGTAACATATCATGCTGCGATTTTTTTTGTCTTATTAACTTGAAGAGAGAGAATAAAGAGAGGCTGGTGAGTGAATGACTGTTTATAGCTGCTATAAGGTAAGTGACAATATAAGTGGAACTAGCTTGTTTTGAGGATGTTCTACAGCATTACATGTAACTATTAACTATAAAAAAATATATTTCGTTCTTTACTAAATAAAAAATTGTAATCGATGGAAAATTGCTGTGGTCTGAGAGAAATAAAACACTTTAGGGAAGTGCTGTTAGAGGAAAATAATCAACTTCAGGGTGGTAACAGTAACTCCGATTCATCACACCGCCATGTGATCGATTATTTTCCAATAATATTCCCCATTGTGTTTCATTTGTTACTTATGTCTCTCACATATGTATAGTTTGACTAAGATTTCTTTTCATGTTTTCATTGGTTTTATCGTCCTCCCACAGTTACCTGTGTGCAAAACGGAATGAAGAAACAGGACACTAAATGGAGGCGATGTGATCATAATGTGTGCGGAATGTAGGAGATTTTATCACCCTTTTTATTTGTGATTTGTTGAACTAATAAAATAAAAGACAGTGTTGGTGTTAATTCGATTCGAAGAAAACGTCCACGGTGTGAAGGAAAATCTGACCTAGCGCTCATGTGCTATGTTTACAGAGAAACTTTAGCTCCATTCATCACTTTACCCTGAAAATATTCACTGCTCCAGATAAGTCGTGTCTCTGATTAAGACGCGTCTCCTCCCGTGTCCTCCGTGTGAAAAAAAAACCCTATTGGTTGATTATAAGGTGAGGATATTATTAATTAATGAATAGTGTCATATTTATATGTTTAATATTGGCCTCCGAATGACATGCCTTAGTGTGTTTAAGTGTAGTTACAGCCAAAACATAAATTTCAGCTTTACATCAAACTGTCAGAGGGTGGAGCTGGACTTACTGGACTTACCACTGCTCCTCACTCGAGCCGAAGAAACATGCGCTTCAGCTCAAGATCAGAGTCGACAAAGTTCTAGACAAACTCCGCCCCCTGAGCGTAACTCTTACTAACCTTCTAAAGTTTGTAGTTACGTCTGAGGTCTGAATAAACTTTAAGTATTAAATCCTCGCTGAGCTCTTAACTCTACTCTATTATTAGAACATGATGTTGTAGTGCACTTTTTACAGCTTGAGGTAGCAGAGCGCTAGCACTGATTCCTGAGAATGAAATTAGAAGCCTTCTATATATAAATATAATCCAGTTAGGTCAATATTGATTCTGTATTCTTAGTGAAAATAACAGAACAACCAGGTTTACAGTATAATCATTTCATCAGCATCGTTACTTCATTGGCTATCACTAATCCAGCATTATCCTCGGATCATCCTCATTATAAGACTCCATTGTTTAACAGTGAGATATAAACACCTCCTGGGAGAGACCTCAGACGTTCAGAGGCAGCAGGATGTGATTACGGTGCTGAGAAAGTCGGTTCTGTCGGTTCTGAAAATAACATTCAAGCCTCTCGTCACATCGCTGCGTCTCGGCCAGAGCGGAATTAAGCGGCGATGAAGTGGGACAGAGGCGAGGCATTAATCACGGCTAAAGGTCAGCGGGAAAAGCCAATTTGCAAAAGACTCAGACTGGAGATGAGGGAGATGAAAAGCTCACATCTATCTCACCTTTCCACTGCGCTGCTCTTAATGCACTCTCTGATTCAGAGCTCAGGTTCTCCGGGTTCCTCACAACCGCTCTTTCTCATAGCTCTGATAGATCTTTGGGAGTTTTCTCCTGAGCATTACTGCAGCACTGAAGGTCGTCTGTGCTTACTGTTCAATCTGACAGGTTTAGATGTTAATACGTTCATCGTGTAAGCTCTTAAGCAGAAATTAAATCATATATAAATCATATATATATATATATATATATATATATATTAATGCTGGTTTAATCAGTGGTGCTGTTTCAGAATACTCGTTTACAAAATCATAATATTTCTGTTTCACAATTAACTATCTCTTTAAAATATGTTCATTACTGCAGTTCAATTTTTTGCTAATTTTTTTTAAATCATCGCACAAACAAAAAGTCAACACACAAAACTAAGAACATAAATAAAAACTATCATATTGATCCTGTAACAAATGGAAAAGATTGGATTTGAAAAAGATTTAAAAAAAAAAAAAAAAAAAAAAAAAAGTAAACAACTGCAAATGCTTTCATGTAAAGAGATTATCTTTTTTGTTAGGAATGATTTTTATTATATTTATACTTTTTTTACTTTATTATATTTATTATATTTGTAGTGTTAGTGATTTTTGTGTGAAAGCTGCAGAAAGTCGAGTTTCTGCAATGTATTTTTTAATTGCCATTTTTATGGTTTTAAAAAATCATTTTCAAGTTTTAAAGTTTTAAATTAAGTTTTACAAGCAACTATTGCGTATCTAAAATGTATTCTGACACAATAAATACACAATAATGTAAATATATTTAAAATATAACATACTGTATATTTATATGTGTATAAATGTTTGCGTGTGTTATTTATTTCATATATTAATTCTGATCTGTAAACATGTAAACATGTAAACAAGATTTCACAGCGTAGCTAAAAGCTGGAACGTTATGGGCGGCCATCTTGGGCACGATTAGGTCTGACTCCGCCCACCTAGGCTCCGCCTCTCAAAGAAACATGAATATGTAAATATAGACACTTTCTGCTATTTGATACAATTTGGTTATTTAAAAATGAGAAATTGTGTTTATATACATATAAGGATGAGCATTTTTCTCTACAACTCTCCCCCAGCAGTAAAAGTTTGTACACCCCTGAGTTAAACACCCTAACAGATTTACGTTATAACTTGGACAGGATCATCAGTCCTCTCTAAAACATCACAGTGAAGAGTGCAGATAAACTCCCTCACGCTTCAATCACCATCCTGCCTTTATTACTCAGACGCGAGGACAACTTTCTCTCTGCGCGAGTGTGTCCTCACATTACCCGAGTCTAACGCGATGAGACACTTCCTTATAACGAGCTAAAGAGCTTCATCCTGCTCTCCGAGATAATTACAGCTCTCCCTGCCTGTTTAACAGATCACAGCGCTTTAGGAGCTGATCAGAACCACACCATGTGTGAAAGAGGAAAAGAAAATAGAAAGAGATTAAACACACACATACACACACACACACACACACACACACACACACACTGACAGCACTGCTAAATACTAAACTAGCTAGCTGGGTTCAGATGCCATCAAAGAAGTGCAGATGAATCTGTACACTGTGAATAAGAGTTAAAGACGTGCTTATATACTGCACTTATACTAAACGTAACAGGATGTATATGAACTTGATTGCATGATTATTTAGAAAATTCTAGTGATCATCAGAGGTGGCTAGTCTCATAATTACTCCAGTTTCTACTGCGACAGGCTTGACAGCGCTGTTTGGGAACGAGTCTGCGCTAATCACTCTCTAATTATCATTACCATAAAAATGTTAGATCTGACTCTGAGGTGTGTGTGTGTCAGGTGGTTTGTTAAACAGAGGAAGCACAGGTATGTGTTATAGAAGTACATGTCGAAATATCTGTGTGTGTGTTCTGTCTGATCGGTTTCGTCTGTTGGTCTGGCCTGCTGTTTAACGCTCCTGTTTCATTTAATTGTTTAAATTTAATGTAATGCTTTTCCAAAATCAGGTGGACAAAGTTAGCAGTGTCTGCCGTGTCGCGCTAAAAAGTAGCTACGCTGCGAACCAGCTAGCTGAGTTTTAAATGAAGAAGGTAGTGACATCACTTACTGCATGTGCTATTCATTTTTTTGCTATTCAATTTTAATAATAATAATAATAATAATAAACTTTATTTTATATAGAGCCTTTAAAAAAAGCCTCTCAAGGCGCTTTACATGAGAGTATATAAACATTAAAAAAGTTAATAATAAAATACAATTCAGTTATTAATAACAATAATAGAAATAATAATAATAATAATTAAACAACAAAAAAAACAAAACAAAGTAATCAAGTAAAAGCAATCCTAAAGAAATAAGTTTTAAGAGAAGATTTAAATATACTAAAAGACTGGGCTTCTCTAAGATCAGATGGTAGCGAGTTCCACAGTTTTGGAGCAGAAGAAGAAAAGGCCCCATCACCCACAGTACGCCATCGTATTCATTTTTTACGATATGAATAGTATTAATTTTAATGAATAGTATTAAATATAAACCCTTTCTGCTATTTGATGCAATTTGTTTATTTCAAAATGAAAAATAATGATGTAATGCAATATACAGGATCATCATTCCTATAGCTACAGCTACCTATAGCTACCTCTAAATAAACCAAACACTGGACTGTTTCATTCTCAGTCTCTCCTCATAAAAGCATCAGGAGGCTTTTCCAAAATCAGATGGACAGAATGAATAGTGTCTGCCGTGTCACATTAAAGAACTCCGTTATTATTATTATAAACCCCAGCTAGCTAGAACAAGAAATAAAACCAAAAGAAAATCCAAAATTACTCATATAATCAAGCACAACTTCATATTTCCGATATTTCCGACTGGTGCTGATATGCTTAAGTTTGAGATGTCAGTCATGTTGATTACTGTTTCAGTGATTGGCAGCTGGATACGAGGTTCCACCCCTTTGAGAGATCTTCCAGTTATCACAAGGAGAAGCGAGACAAGCCAAAGCGCGCTGTCTAATAAACATTGAGATAAGGTTTTTTTTTTTTTTTTTTTGTTAAACCTTCACTAAACATTCACTCCCAGAGACACACATATTAACTGACGTGATATCAAATGATCGTTAATCTTTCCTCCAATTAAAACACTCCCTGCATCTCAGTTCACCTTCTTATACTGTGCACTAAAAGTACATACTTCTGAGTGTGTAGCAAAAGAGCAAAAGTACTGGGATATACTAACTAACACGTCAAGAACGCTGTTGCCTAGTTACGCACGCCGTCGCCGTAAACAAACTCCTCGTCGCATTTCAGCTTTTCTTCATTCATTATTCCTGATATTGTTTACACTGTATTATTTAATTTATCATTCCTGTGATTTATTTTTCCACATTTCATTTACACCGCTCTAAAACGCGTCCTCGAATGCGGCGAAGCAAACCGTCACGGAACTCCTCCTCCTCCCTCGCGCAAGGAATCGTGGGTAATATTAGCTGAAAAAGTGTCCACGGATCCACACTTCAAAACTCTACCGGAGAAACAGTCGACCATCCGGGAACCTCTGGGATCCTCAGTTCAACATACCGCGATTTGGGACGCGATGATTCCAACCTCGGACACTACTTAGGACGGATAGAAGGCGAATTGAGACGCAGCAACAGTGTACTTGAATCTGTCATAGACACCAAGCTGAGTGTGTATTAACGCTGTATCGGGGCTTCAGAGGAGATTTGCACTCAGGCTCCTCTGTTCACCAAAAACTATTTGATATTTGATTGTTTGAGTCGCTTAAATATTGACTTCCAATATTTTTAATATAGAAACATTTGACTGTTTCCTGTGTTGATTCCTTTTTTTTTGTCTTTCAGTTAAAAATTGTGTTTTAGACCAGTTTTGGATTATTTAATGAACTCATGAACTAATCTACTGGGTGATTATTAATGGGTGTGATGGGGAAAGGGGCGGGGCTTCCAGGATATCAGGTAAAACCATTGGAGTTTAAAACACCTACGCAGCTGTCAATCACTCCAGATTCACACATCATCGACTGGATCATCTGCTCTTTTTATTGAGAAACTAGAAGACTTCTCTTTTTTCTGTACTACTGTATACTGATGTTAAAATACACAAGTGCGTGAGGTTTATCGGGTCTGAATTCTGAATCCATTCAAGCTTTAACTGATCTTCTAACAGAGAGAGTTTCCTGCCTCGCTGTATTTCAGCTCTGATCTGTTCACACTGAGTGCTGCTTTTTCTTCTTATTTGGCTCTTATTCACCCGAATCCCTTCACACACACACACACGCACACACTCACACACACGCACACACACACACCCCGCTGAGAGTGGAAGCACTGCTGTTACATCTCAGTCTGTTTGTAATGTGGAAAAGAGCAACGCTCTTTATTTATTCATCCCTCTGAACACGCCTGTTTCCATTTATTCTCACTGTGAGGAGAACAGCGTGGTATTGATTCTGCTGTCTCACTCTCACAGGACTGATGGAGAGAGAGAGAGAGAGAGAGAGAGACAGACAGGGGAAGTTTCCTCTCTTTATCTCTCTCTCTCTCTCTCTCTCTCTCTCTCTCTAAATGTAATTTACAGTGTGGTGGTGTTATTATTAGTGTTACTGCAGTACAACACTGTAATACAGCTCAGGCATGAAAAAGTCACTGTTTAAAGGATTAATCTGTTCATCTGTCTGTCTGCCTGTCTGTCTGTATTCATCCGTTTTTGTGTGCATGTCTGTCTGTCTCTCAGTCAGTGTGTGTCTCTGCATTTGTCTGTGTGTTTCTGTTTCTATGTCTGTCCGCTGCAAGTATGTCTATCCTTCCCTGTCTTGTCTGTCTGCATATATGCCTGTCTGCTGTGTGTCTGTCTGTCTGTCTGCTGTGTGTCTGTCTGTCTGTCTGCTGTGTGTCTGTCTGTCTGTCTGCTGTGTGTCTGTCTGTCTGTCTGTCTGCATATCTATCTGTCTGTCTGTCTACATATTTGTATGTCTGTCTGTCTACATATCTGTCTGTCTGTCTGCTGTTTGTATGTCTGTCTGTCTGCATATCTGTCTGTCTGTCTGCTGTGTGTCTGTGTGTCTGCATTTCTGTCTGTCTGTCTGTCTGTCTGCTGTGTGTCTGTGTGTCTGCATTTCTGTCTGTCTACATATCTGTCTGTCTACATATCTGTCTGTCTGTCTGTCTGTCTGCTGTGTGTCTGTCTGTCTGTCTATAACTTGTCTATAAATCCAAAAAGAAAACATTTTTAATTAAGTAAATAAATAAATAAATACTCGTTTGTTTGTTTTTTTTGTTATCTATCTGTTATTTTAAAAGACAATTATTAAATTAGCTCATTAATCCTCTCTCAATATTGAATATTTTTCTGTAAATCCATATGTTTATGAAACCACAGAGAAAAGTGGAAAATGTCTATTTAATATTATATAATTATACTTATGCATATTAATAATATTCTGACAGACTCATCTGTCCTGAATCAGTGCTCTTTATTGATTATAAACCCTGTGCAGTCCCATGAGGAATTTGTGTTTTCAGGGAATTCCACATTTCCGATGAGGCAGGATGTAGAGTCGACTGAGAAAGAGAGAGAGAAAAAGAGTGAGAGACTGAGAGAAAGAGAGAGAGAGAGAAAGAGAGAGAGAGCTGATCAGACAGACACAGTGACAGCGAGAGAGAGACAGGGTGGAGATGTGTGTCTAATCTGTCCATCATGCTGATGAATGAAGTGGAGATTTAGCAGAGCTTTAAATTATTCACCACGCTCAGAGTGTTAACGGTGTACGACTTACACAGGAACGAGGGAGAGCGAGAAACGAGGGCAGGAAACAGAGAAGTGTGGGAAATTTTAAAAAAGCTAGCAATGTAAACATGTTAATGTTACCACGTTAGCATGGTGTAAATATAATTTAGTACACGATGAGATCAGATTTAACGTCAACAATCAACACATAAATCTGGAATGATTGACAGATATTAACCAACCCTCGGGAAGCCCCGCCCCCTTCCCCATCTTACACAAGTAATGATTTGGACGGTGTTCTCTTCTCGACTCGGTTTTCCTGTTTGAAAGATGAACTGACACGACGTTCTCGCTGTTTATTAGTTCTGCTTCTTGCTAAGATCTCTAAAGAGTGTTTCATATCTCAAATATATGCCTCATTATACCGCAAGCTGCTAATCAGTCACATCTGCTAGCGTCTGCATGTCCACAAATAATCAGCAGTGACTTCGAGACTGCAAATGAAAACGCAAAAATAATAATAATAATAATAATAATAATAATAATAATAATAATAATACAGCTGTATTG
This sequence comes from Pangasius larnaudii, assembly GCA_037576815.1. NCBI lineage: Eukaryota > Metazoa > Chordata > Actinopteri > Siluriformes > Pangasiidae > Pangasius > Pangasius larnaudii. The sequence continues at coordinate 17,585,768 of CM074939.1, read as the reverse complement.
CCGTGAAATCCGAAGGGTCGGCCCGAGGCAACACGACACAACACTGCTAAGCCATGACCACTGCAGATAAAACCATCTCTAAATAAAACCATCTCTAAATAAAACCATCTCTAAAAATTCAACAGGTTTTTACCTCCATTAAAAGGCCTTTAGGTTCATTTAAACAAGAATGTTGCACTTTACCATCTCTCTCTCTCTCTCTCTCTCTCTCTCTCTCTCTATACAGTAAGTGTTAGAGTGGTGTGATGAGTTACTGTTACCACGGCAACGCTATCTGATACACTTCTCTTTTCAACCAATCACAGAGCACTGCAGATGTGCACGCTGTGTGGTTTTACGCTTACCCTGCGTCTCGAAGCATTTACAGTACATGCTGAGCAGAAGTGTGACTCCGCCCCTACATGATACACCCCTTTACTTAGCTATCTAGTACAAGGAAGTGCGTAGGTCAGTAATGTTTCGAATCGAATGTTAATGGTTTACCTGCAAAAAAAAAAAATCCATTTTAAACCCCAAAATGCCACCTGAAACTTTTCCTACCATTTGCGTGTGTGTTGTAGCAGCGTTCTCACTTTGTGCGTCCACCATTTTGAATATTCCTGTGTCCTGTGATTGCTCCGCCCATTCTGGTACGTTACTGCAAATCGCTGTTTTCTGTCTCTGAACAGCTTTCTTAGATCTCACACACACACACACACACACACACACACACACACACACACACATACAATTACACTGTTTGGTGTCCGTGTGGAAATCTAACTCGAATACGTACCTTATTAATATTCACATTAGAGCTGTTGGGTTAATTTGGCTGCTTATTTATTTTTAAATGACAATAAACAAAGCTATATTAAAGGTGCATTCAATAAGATTGGTCCTTTTTTTTCAAGTTAAGGTCTGTAACAGTTAAGAAGGTGAATTTGCTAATTGAACGATTCCCACGCATGTTCATGAAGCTCCGCCCCCAGGATCCACGATGGCCTGAAGAGTAGAGTGTCTATAAAATGGCTGACCGAAGGCACATCCAAACACAATCAAGCATTTATTAATAATAAAAGACTATAGCATCTTCAAGCTTTATCTGGTTCATAATTCCTTTCTAATGAATAACAAATTATTTAAAAAAATGAAGTTGCACCAAATTTACACATCAGTAACCAGAACTATAAGAGATGTGAATGAATAAATGAATAATTGTTATTGTAATTAAAGGTCTTTAAAGGATCAGTGTGTGATTTTCCTGTGCATTAAACATATGAACAAACTGCTTCCATCTCTTAATCAGTCCCGTCATCCCTGAAAACTAGTGAAACTATCTTTGTCATGTGACTTACCTTATAAGGAAAAGAAATCAGTGTAGTGGAGGGGTTGTACTGCAGCTGGGGGCGGAGCTAAAGTTATTTCTGGGCTGGAAAAATGTAAACAGAAGGTAATGAGATCCACTGCATGGACGGATTAGTCAACTGATTATTACTTAGCAATAAAATTGCAATTTTTAAATACAGAAATAGACATAAATAGATTAGTTTCCTGGAAATGATAAATATCACAACTGGTTTAAGGACAAAAGTTAAGATAAATGTCACATTTATTATCTGATAAGGGAACTATATTATAATTCACATAATAAATGTATTAGTATTAATAGTAATACAAAATAAAAAGTTTTATTCATCCAATTTTACAGTGCAAAAGAAAGATATAAAGAATTTTAATTAAAGCAATATTTCAGTTAAAATATAAATATAAAACGTACACAATGTCCCAAAGCCGAGGCGTTTGGTTGCTCATGTAGCTACAAGTAAAGTAGCTTCATTTCTGCAGTTTTGTGGTTTTTGTGTGATGTCTGGAATAAGAAACGTCCCAAAACGCCGAATTTCCACACAGGAAACTGAAATAAGAGTGAGCTGATGATTCTATCTGGCCTGTGGCTCCTCATGGCCTTGTTTAAGTCTCCACGGTGCTGTTTTACTCCCAAACCATCAGCAGCTTCCTCTGACGCTCCATTTCTGTGTTTAAAATCCGCCTCAGAGGAGCTTGTGTTAAAACTGTGAGCACAATAAAAACCCAGCTTTCAGTCTGCTGAAGCCAGAATACAAACAAACACAGATGTTTTACTGCAGAGAGAGAGAGAGAGAGAGAGAGAGAGAGAGAGAGAGAGAGAGTATAAAGCCATCAGCTGTGTGGACAGGTTGTTTAACGTGACAGCTGAGACGTGAAAAAGGAGCTGAAACACTGCAGCAAATCAAAACCACCAAAACTGTCAGGAAATATTTACTGCTAGAGGAGAGAGAGAGAGAGAGAGAGAGAGAGAGAGAGAGAGAGAAAGGTGAATGTTTATCCTGTCTCTATCAGTCTGACAGGTAAAGTATGAATGCTAACAAGAGCTCATGTTAATGACACACACACACACACACACACACACACACACACACACACACACACTCCATCAATCATGAACACACTAATTCATGTTCCTCAGCTCAGCATTATTCAGCTGTTTGTAATGAAAGCATGCACTTGAGGAATTTATCAATGGAATGCATCCAATCAGACCACAGGCCACGCCCCCAATACCACTGTATCCAATCAGACCACAGGCCCTGAACCCAATACCACTGTAACCAATCAGACCACAGGTCACGCCCCCAATACCACTGTAACCAATCAGACCACATTCCCCGCCCCTAATATCACTGTATCCAATCAGACCACATTCCACGCCCACAATACTACTGTATCCAATCAGACCACATTCCCCGCCCCTAATATCACTGTATCCAATCAGACCACATTCCACGCCCACAATACTACTGTATCCAATCAGACCACATTCCCCGCCCCTAATATCACTGTATCCAATCAGACCACATTCCACGCCCACAATACTACTGTATCCAATCAGACCACATTCCCCGCCCCTAATATCACTGTATCCAATCAGACCACATTCCACGCCCACAATACTACTGTA
>CM074939.1:17547798-17562677 GCA_037576815.1 Pangasius larnaudii | reverse complement strand
TAGTGTTTGTGTTTACAGTTTAGTGTTTGTGTTTACAGGTTAATGTTTTGTTTAATGGTTAGTGTTTGTGTTTACAGTTTAGTGTTTGTGTTTACAGGTTAATGTTTTGTTTAATGGTGAGTGTTTGTGTTTACAGTTTAGTGTTTGTGTTTACAGGTTAATGGTTAGTGTTTGTGTTTACAGGTTAATGTTTTGTTTAAAGGTGAGTGTTTGTGTTTACAGGTTAATGTTTTGTTTAATGGTTAGTGTTTGTGTTTACAGGTTAATGTTTTTGTTTAATGGTTAATGTTTGTGTTTAAAGGTTAGTGTTTGTGTTTATAGGTGAATGGTTGTGTTTAAAGGTGAGTGCTTGTTTTTAAGGTGAGTGTTTGTGTTTACAGGTGAGTTTTTGTCTTTACAGGTGAGTGTTTGTGTTTAAAGGTGAGTTTTTGTCTTTACAGGTGATGGTCTAGATGCTATTGAAAAACCTTGTCTGAGAAACAGAAAAAATCTGGCAACCTCAGAGGTGTGAACTACATGCAGGTGATTTTAATAACCTGAATCTGGAGCTCAGAAAATGCGGAACCCGACTCTGAATACCAGCAACTTTTCTGATGTAAATATATCCTTTAATAATTTGCATATCAGACTGTAATTGGTCCAAAGCTATTATTAAATATTAAACATACACAGTGAAGTGGATGAGTATAAATGTCAATAATGCTGTCTTTGTTTTCGACAAAGCTTTTTTTTTTTTTTTTTAAAAAAACACATAAAATACATATCTGTCTATTTTTTATTGTGTTATTATTCCACAGAACACAGTTAAGTGTGCAAGCCTGCTGCTCCCCCAGTGACATCCAAAACATCCATTTAACGGCAGTTTTTATGGTATTTGAAAGAGAAGTTTGGTAAAAGCTCCTTTTAATGTCGCAGTCTTTAATCCGTTCCTCATGCGGAGCTCTTAAGAAGAAAAGAATCTTGTGTTAAATCAATACAGTTTACAGCGAGCGCTCCTGATCGACTCCAGCACTGACTGAGCGCCAAGTATGAGATCTGTATGTGCTGCAGCGCTCCAGGGCCAAATCAAAGTGTGTGTGTGTGTGTGTGTGTGTGTGTGTGTGTGTGTGTGTGTGTGTGTGAGATGAAGCTATTTTGATTAGCTGCGCTGGAGGTTAGGGTGGGGGGCTGCACAAGGTGAAATTTTCAATAAGAGAGAAAGCAAGATTTTTATTCCTGCTTCATTTTTTAATATAAAGCTGCAGACTGTACAACTGATATTCATTAATTAATTGATTCATTCATTCATTCATTCCTGCATTCCTGTCTACATTCATTAGTTCATTTATTTGTTTGCTCATTTGTTCATTCATTCATTCATTCGTTCAGTCATTCAATCATTCTTTTGTTAATTTATTCATTAATTTGTTTGTTCATTTATTCATGTCTTCAAACATGAATGAATTAATTAATTGAGGTATTCGTTAATCCATTAATTATTTCATACATTCATTCATTAGTTCATTTATTCATTCATTTGTTTACTCATTCATTCATTCGTTCATTCCTATATTCATTCAGTCATTTGTTTGTTCATTAATTCATTTGTTTGTTCGAAGTTCATTCCTTCATTTATTCATTCATTAATTTGTCCCTTCATTCATTTGTTCATTCACTCGTCTTCACTAAGGACTTTATCCTGGTCAGAGTGGCGGTGGATCCGGAGTCTATCCCGGGAATACTAGGTGTGAATTGGGAGGATGTTGGAAAACTACTGCATGTGTCTGGGATTTTATATCATTCTACTTCCTCACTTTTTCATTTATCACCATTTATTCCCTTCATTATATAAACAACAGCATATGAGCATCTGCTTTAATCCATTTCCACGATGTGTTGGCATTTCATACACTGTCCCAGTGCATTGTGGGTAATCAGATTATCAGCTCATAACAGCAGTGTTGACATGAGGAGTTAATCAGCCTGAGAGGCTCACTGCAAGATTAAAGATGGCTAATACTGAGGGATAGAGAGAGGGAGAGAAAGAGAGAGAGAGAGAGAGAGAAACTGAAACTGAAAATGAAAGGGTGAGAAAGACAAGAAAAGTGAGTAAGAGATGAAATGGGGAGAGAGAGAGAGAGAGAGAGAGAATGAGAAGTGATGAGAAATACACTGAGAAAGGGTTAGGGAAAAAGAATGAAAGAGAGAATGAGAGAGGAAGAGAGGTAGAGAGATAGACAGTGGATGAGAGGGACTGAGAGAAAATGAGCGAGAGAAAAAAGAGAGAGAGAGGATGAGAGAGACAGAGAAAGACAGATCTATAGAATAAAAGAAAATGTGTGAAATGAAGGAAAAAAGAGGCGTAAAGAGAGACCCATATGCAATGAGGGAGTGAGAGAGAGAAAAAAAGAAAGTATAAGAGATACTGAAAAGAAAAGACTGATAGAGAGAACAAAAATAGAGAATGAGAAAATGAGAACGAGGGAATTAGGGCGATGGGGAATTAGACTTATAAAAGAGCAGAAAATAGTAAAAGGCGAAGAGAAACAGAGAGGATAGCGATAGGGACGGAGAGAATAAGCGCGACCGAAGGGAAAACGAGAGAGAAAAAGAGAGAAAGAAAATAGACAGAATGGGAGGCTTAGACAATGACATGGGAAGAGACAGAGTGGGAGAAAGTGAATGGGAGAAAAATAACAAGAGAGCGAGAGAATGAAAAATAGAGAGATGGAGAGAGAGAGAGAAAGAGACTGAGAGTAATCTGTTGTTTTTTTTGTTGCCATAATGATGCCCTATAAAGCCGTACTGAGGCGGCGTTCGTATTTATTTGTCTGGCTTTTCCACTCTTTTTCACTTTAGCTCATTTATCTAGCTAGCACGTAGCTGTTCCATCTTTTATACGCAGCGTAAAGACACAGTGAGAGTGGAAATGAGACGGAACCATCCGGAACATCAACTTTTACCTCAGATGTGTTGGTAAATTCATTAAAAAAAAGATACAGTACGGATAAAATTATGATTTATCTAGCTAGCAACAGTGGAAATGACACTGAACGATCCAGAACGTTAACATTTACCTCAGATGTGTTGGTAAATTAATAAGGAAAGACTCAGAATGGCTAAAATTACACTGTAATTGCACTTAGCATCACTGCTAATCAAACTTCAATACACTCTGCCATAATGAGAACACAGCATGAGTCTCAACTCTTCTAGAAAATTCAAGCTTATTCATTAATGAAACCATTAAATAAATATTCAAACAAATCTCTCCATGTTTATGTGAAGTAAGTTGTAAGACCACGCTGTTGCTAGGCAGCTGGGACACTAAGCAAAGCAAGCTAACGAATAATGTTAGAAATATATATATATAGCTAGAACATGCTGTTAAGTCTTTTATAAAGACACAGTGAGAGTGTAATTGAAACGGAATCATCCGGAACATCAACATTCACCTCAGATATGTTTATAAATTACTAAGAAAAGACTCAGAATCACAAAATTTACACAGTATTTACACGTAGCATCGACCGCTAATAAAATTTATATGCGTTCTTCCTTACTGAGAATATGGTGCTAGTCTCAGCTGTTCTAGAAAGTTCTAATTAATAAACATATAAAATAAATATTCAAAAATAAAAACTCTAAACTTTTAAATATAGGAAGCTTGGACCACGCTGTTGCTAGGCAACCAAGACACTGAGCAAAGCAAGCTAACGAATGATGTTAGAAATATATTTATATAGCTAGAACATGCTGTTAAGTCATTTATAAAGATACAGTGAGAGTGGAAATGAGATGGAATCATCCGGAACGTCAACATTTACCTCAGATGTGTTTATAAATTACTAAGAAAAGACTCAGAAAGAGTAAAATTACACAGTAATTACATGTAGCATCGATCGCTAATCAAATTTATATGCGTTCTTCCTTACTGAGAATATGGTGCAAGTCTCAGCTGTTCTAGAAAGTTAATTAATTAGTTAATAAATATATACAATAAATATTCAAATAAAACTCTCCACTTTTAAATATAGGAAGTTGGGACCACACTGTTGCTAGGCAACTGGGACACTGAGCATAAGCAAGCTAATGTCTGATGCTAATAATATATCTAGCTAGCACGTTGCTGTTATGTCGTTTATACAGACCCAGTGAGAGTGGAAATGAGACGGAATCATCCGGAACATCAACTTTTACCTCAGATGTGTTGGTAAATTCATTAAAAACAAGATACAGTATAGATAAAATTATGATTTATCTAGCTAGCAACAGTGAAAATGAGACAGAATGATCCGGAACGTTAACATTTACCTCAGATGTGTTGGTAAATTACTAAAAAAAAAACTCAGAAAGGCTAAAATTACACTGTAATTACACTTAGCATCGACTGATTTGCATCACAACTAGAACTATTGGAGAATTTTGACTTTGGAGGTTGTGAGTCGTTCGCGTGGAATTTAATCTTTTCGTAAACACTGTCAGATGATTAAATTTACTCATTATTCACGAAGGAAATAGTAACATCACTAATATATTATTTAATAACAGAAATTTATTTTTTGTTTCACAAGAAATCTTCATATAAATGATGAAATACAGATGAATATTCTGTAGTCTGCTAGACGTGCTTCGCTTATTTAAATAAATAAAAGGAATACAATGTTTGTATATGTATTAGGGATGAAAATGTGTTTTTTCACACATAATTTATTATGTTTTGATGAGTGATGAATTAAAACACTTCTTGTTGCCGCACTTCGTCTGTTGGTTCATAACGAAGATGACAGCAATGGGACACTTTATTAAAAATGCAGTCGTGAGGACGTGCGCGAGATTATATTCTAATTTGTGTTAGTTGTGTTCTGGCAGCTGAAATGAGAAACAACACACACAATACACATCACGCAAATTACACTGTGCCTCTCGCTGTTTTCACACAAGAACAACAGAACAAAAGAAGAAAGCCAAACATCTGAGGATACATAATTCATCAGGTTCCGTCTAGTGGTCTTATCTGCTTACGGCAAGAAAAAAAAAACACCACAAGCTCTGCTCATTTAAAAAACAGACCTGCACTTTTCTTTTCTTTTCTTTTCTTTTTTTTTCCTTTTCTTCTATTTATTTATAATGAGGTGTGAATAAGGCGACACGATAAAAAGATCAACAAGCAAAAAAAAAATACACTTAATGAACCTAAACGCCCCGCGGCGACTTCCTTCTTATTCATTACTATTCATTTTTATTCATCCTGGTATTTTTTTCTGTTCTTTATCATTCTGAATGGTTATTTGATAATGTTTTAATCAGTGTTTCCTTTACTTCGATAAAAGGAAAGGAGGAAAAGTCACTGATTTTACTGTTTCTTTGTGTCTGTGAATATCGAGTATTAAAATGTAATTAACATGCATGAAATTGTTTGACTCTGAAACACATTTTATGCACAGACGATTCTCATGAAATTAAAATTAGACACGTCCAATCCAGTACAAGCTCCAACTTCAATCTTTAGGCCACGCCCCCTACCTAAGTCCGATCCTGCAGCCAGTTGGACGTAAACTTAATCCTAAATCAAGGTGTAAGTTCGGTCCTAAGCTGTACATTGAGAGGAGTTTAAACCTAACGATGTTGCACCACAGACACTTAGGTACATCGTGCGTAACAAAAGTTCGTAACATCGAAACTTTGTCGCACAAAGCGACAAGTTTCACCCGCACCAGCCAATCAGAAACATGCTCTACACAAGTACTACATCAAAGCATGTTTCTGATTGGCTGGTGAGGGTGAAACTTGTCACTTTGTGCCACAAGGTTTCGATGTTACGCACTTTTGTTATGCTTGTGAGACTCGTAGAAGTGTTCATCGAGGTCCATCTTAAGTTGAAAAAAAAAAATCCAAAACCATGTTTTACAGTAAAGTGGTGACTCAGATGATCCATCTCCTACATTTCTACTTTATTTCCTATTTACGTGCAGGTTTGGAAAGATAACAAAGTGGCTAAAAGCTTAATATGGATTTCACTAGTGACAGAATAAAGCGTAACATTACATTAAAGCTAAAATGTTTTAAATATTTTGCACCAATTATCTCAATTGGACGTTACATTTCAGTGCCTGATATGAAAATGTACTATTTTTTAGTTTGTTCGGTGTCTATCTGTATGTTTATACTATATATTCGCTTCCAAACAGCGAATTTCAGCCTGGTGATCACGTAAAGAAATGATTAATCTCCTCACAAAGTAAAAAGGAAACACATTCATAGGTTTTATGTTGAACAGAATTAGTGAGTTGTTTTGTTTTGGGTAGATGTTGAACGTACTAGCGAGCAGATTACTCTAAGTTTGAATTTATAATGTAAGGCCATGTTAAAAGTGAGCTACTCTATGCAAGCGTTAATTTTTCCATGTTTATAGATAACTGTGTCGCATGGAGTCAGCAGAATTGAGGTGCCTGAGACAATGAACAACTCCAGAATGCTAATCTGGTGGCTATAAGCTTCCATTCTGTGTTAGCCACATTAGCTTTAGTGCTACATTTGGGGTGAATATTTCATTTTTTCTTTCTGTCCATCTTTCTTTCTGTGTGTAATTTATGATAGATGTTCCATGGTTTATTTAGATACATTATGTGGAGAAACAAAGAAGAAAAAATTTGATGTACAGTGTGTGTGTGTGTGTGTGTGTGTGTGTGTGTGTGTGTGTTTTACAGAAACCGCATTTGTATACTGTGTTGATGTTGTGTGTGTTTTATTCTCTGGCACTCAGCTGAAAATGAAGCTTCTGGTCTAAATGTTTCTCATCAAGACGTTTGTGCCGCAGGTGCTGAAGGAACGGGAGACATTTCCCAACGCAAAGTGAGGAAATAATCGCCTCTATTAGCACTCAGATGAAACAACAGAACAGCTGTGTGATTTTCTTCCAATCGACTTTTCCCTCTCGGTGCGTTCACAAAGCTGAGTGTGTGTTCTGCTGTTCAAACACAATCAATCCATCTATTCATGTGCGCAGCTCTCGAGCTACTGCAAAGGTTTGCATTCTCTTAGGACTACAGAGAAGGAATAAAACACTTGGGGGAGAGCTGTTATAGGAAATTAATCAACAACACACAGCGGAGTTACTGTTACCACCCTGAGGTTGATTAGTTTCCTACCATCAATTTCCTAATTTCCTAATTTACCATCAATTACAGTTTTTTATTTATTAAGGAATGACATATCACACTTTTTATCCTATTACAGCTACATTTAATGTTGTAGAATGTCACTAAAACCAACTATCAATCAATCAATCTATCTATCTATCTATCTGTCTGTCTGTCTGTCTGTCTGTCTGCCTGCCTGCCTATCTATCTATCTATCTATCTATCTATCTATCTATCCAACTTTTCCTTTTTTCTGTTAAAAAAGGAAGGAGACACACTGGACCACACTTTAGATCAGATGAAACTCTGAATATTAGATCCACGTCTTTCCGTGCTCCCTCATCCTGGCTATACGTCTGTCCATCTGTCTGGCAGAGAAACACGTCTCGTTATCACCTCCTCCGTCACGGTGTGTTTTATCCCTGCTGTGAGGAGAGAGAGAGAGAGAGAGAGTATTAAGCGTCTGTACAGCAGGGAGTCTGAGCGAGCTCTCGATCAAAGAGCCGGTCGACAGCGGGGTGAGGAACAGAGCTGAAAAGGATCTACACTGATCCCTCACAGCCCAGAACCCATCTGTTCCACACAGTCCCCTCCGGAGACAGACACGGCTCAATCAGAGTGAACAGCAAGCGCCAGCAGAACACCTCCTGCCCCACAGCGGTGCCTCTGATCAGCAACACCCCCAGAGCCGGTTCCCCCTCTGTCACCTCCAGCTGAACATCACAAACACACACACACACACACACACACACACACACACGGACCACTGAACAATACGTCCTCACATCGAACTCCACTATTCTGTACATCACACATGTCCTAGGCATCCTAGAGCTCATTACTTTATTGTTTTATTCTGGCTTTCTTTTCCAAATGAACTACAACGTCCTTGCGTATGGTGTTTAATACCCTTGCTGATCTTCTGAAGCACTATAACCCATTATGAACACCTCACTCAGCTAGCAGAAGATATTTTTACTACTTCACCCCTAAACTCTGCAGTGGTGTTCCAGAGAACACCAAGAACGCTTTATGTAGTGCCGTGCATAAGTAATCACCCTGAGCGTTTTTTTTACTTTTCCACATTTTGTAGTGAACTGAACTGGACTTCACTGGGAATTTATGTCATGAATGTATCTATCTATCTATCTATCTATCTATCTATCTATCTATATATCTATCTATCTGTCTACATTTTCCTTTTCTCTATCAGAACCCATAGGAGATGCACTGAACCACTCTTTCAGATCAGATGAAACTCTAAATATTAGATGCATGTGTTATCCTTTGCAAAAGTGTATTTTCATAAGTGCCCCCCCCCCACTTCACACACACACACACACACACACACACACACACACACACACACACACACACAATAATTACACCCCCGAAATTATTTCCGGTGTAAACAGCTGCAATCAGAAGTCATATTTTTAGCTGAATGGAGTTGACTTGTGTGCAATCAGTGTCACATGATCTCAGTATAAATACACTGGTATATAAAGATCCATATACTTGGTTCCTGGAAGAATCTATCGTTTTATAAAGAACATAACAAGATGAACAGAAGACCAAGAAGTGATCAAAACAAGTCTGGGACAAAGTTCTATAAAGCGGAGCTTGTTTACAAAATGTGGACTAATTCAAAAGGGGTGAATATTTATGCAAGGCACTGTGTCTCTGTATTTATCCTGATTTAAAACATACTTGTTTAACTCAGATAGACGGTAATGTCACTGCAGCTCCTTGAAAGTGAATTATTTTCTATAGAAAGTGAAACTCCGTTTGTAAATAATTATGATGATGTAATACGGAGTAGCCGCCTTTTTGGTTTGGGTCTTTACTGTTTTTTTTTTTGTTGTTGTTTTTTTTTTGTATGTTTGTTTTTTTTCTGTTTGAAAGAGAGTTGAGCGAGTTTTTCTCTTCTTTTTTTTATGAATTGGACTCCTTTATACACTGTTGCATAACTGAACAAGTACTTATTCACACACACACACACACACACACACACACACACATACACACACACCACTCCCAACAGGATTGTTAGATTAGGACTTCCATCAGAAACACTCTGCTCCAGAATTGACTCAACCTCTCATTGTTTTCCTGAACATTTACTCAGAAAGACAGATGGAAAGATGGAAAGATAGATAGATAGATAGATAGATAGATAGATAGATAGATAGATAGATAGATAGATAGATAGATAGAAGAGAGGAGAAAAAAGAGGGAAAAAGAGAGAAAGAGAGGAAGATGTTGTGAGAAGATGGATGGATGAATGGATATATTTTCTTCTCCATTCCTACTTTTATTACTAATGTCTTTTAGAAAGCTATGCTTGGTTTATAGAGGAAACACGCAAATGAATACAAGTGTGTACATATTACATGCATCTTAGTATCATATTTAAATTTCAGTCTAAAAAGAGAAATCTAAAGCGCAATATTGTGTAAATAAAAGTGGAGCTGCAGCTGGGACGGAGTGGATCTCTGCACATTCTTTCCTCATTTATATGGATTGAATGGGCTTTGCCTCTTGAGCTGATGCCCCAGTGGTATAATGTGTATGTGTGTGTGTGTGTGTGTGTGTGTGTGTGTGTGTGTGTGTGTGTTTTAGATTTGTGTGTTCAATGCTGCTTTCAGCTCGGCCATCTGTTCAGCAGAATCCACAGCGCTGGGACCCGACTGCTCATTTAGTTGATCGAGTGTATGAGAGGATTTCTGTGTGTGTGTGTGTGTGTGTGTGTGTGTGTGTGTGTGTGTGTGTGTGTGTGTGTGTTGGTGTATTGGGCTGTGCATCTATTTCCAATCACACATTGTGTGTGTGAAGTGGCTCAACGGGGGAAACATTAGTAACTGGTGTGTAGATGACTGATGACACACACACACACACACACACACACACACACACACACACACACACATATTTATTAATCATGATCAGTGCGATAAATCTCCCTTTATCACAGTGTGAGATGCAAATAAAAATACTTAACACTTTAATAGAACTCTTAATAGACTTCATACACTATATGTAAGTAATCCACGCCGGGGTGGTGTGATGCGGCTCCACGCCGAGCGGAGTGCATTCATTTCCCGTATAACAGCACGGTCTGGAATGTGTTTAATAACGTACTGTTTAATTTATTAAGAAATGATGTGTTGCACCTTTTATCCATTTACAGTTACATGTATTGTTGTGGAACATCTTCGAAACGAGTCAGTTCCTGTTGTCGCTTACGTTATAGCAGCTATAAACAGTCGTTCCCCCGCCAGCCTCTGTTTATTCCCTCTCTTCAAGTTAATCAGAGAAACCGCAAAGAAGCGTAAACTCCTCTGTCCTTAAAGTTACATCTTCACCTCTGACTGTTACAAAGCGCTGACACTGGAGACTCCTTCCATAAATGTTACATAAACACATTTCTCCTTCCAGAAAACGTCACCGTATCAGTGATCTTTTAAAAAAATCTGTTTATTGGAGCTTTCGCTGTACGAGTCCCTGTGAACTGTGAAGGAGCCGTTACTATAGAAACGATAACGTATCAGAACGAACGCATTAATATAAACCTGTTGTTCATATTACTGTTCATAACTACTGTTTAACTAACATTAACTATCTGCTTTAGATAACTGGTATAAGGTACTTTTCGAATGTATGATGCTAGCTAGCTGCTAATGTTAGCAGGTTAATATCCTGCTAGCTTACTTCGCAAACTTTGCAAAGTGAGTGTTAGATCCTGAAAGTCCAGTATTAATATCTGCCCAGCTAAGTAACATAACGTTAGCAGAACGTTTCCTGAACGTCGTGGTTTTGGAGGTAGAGCTTTGAAGTACGTTCTGGATGTTCTGAGAGTGTTTCAGAACATCATCTATACAACGTTGGAGGAACATAGAATATTACTATTATTATTAGAATATTACAGGAACAGTATTTTTGGACCTTCATACACTGTATCCTTCTTTTGAACTCCTGAGGTGTAGATCAGCTTTGTGTTCTTGTTCAGTCTCGTTACAGGACTATGACATGTTCATAAAGGCTGAATATCCTGTTAATAAGGCGTCATTGTGATTCAGAGACACTGAACTGAATTAAAGCAGTCCTGAATGCTATCTCTCTCTCATTTCTTTCTCTTCTGCTTCCTCTATTTCTTCATCTGCTTCTCTTCTCATCTCATTCTGTCTCTCTCTCTCATTTACTCTTTCTTTCTCACTGTCTCTCTCTTTTTCGGACGTTCTGTTTCTCATTTCTTTCCTGTTTTTTCTTTCTTTTTGCATGCTTGTCCTTCTTTTTCACTTTTTTCATCTGTTTCTCTTTATTTTCTCCCTTTATGTCTCTCTTGCTTCTCTCTCTCTCTCTCTCTCTCTCTCTCTCTCTCTCATCTCTTTCTTTCTTCTTTAGCATCTATTTCTTTCTTTTTCCATGCTCTTTTTCTCATTCTTTCTCTCTTTTTTCATCTGTTTCTCCTAATCTTCTCCCTTTATGTCTCTCCGTCTTCTCTCTCATCTCTCATCTCTTTCTTTCTTGCTGTCTCTCTTTCTTCTTTAGCATTTATTTCACTCTTTTTTCATCTGTTTCTCTTCATTTTCTCCCATTGTGTCTCCTTCTCTCTCTCTCTCATTTCTTTCTTTCTTGCTGTCTTTCTTTCTTTCTTCTTTAGCATTTGTTTCTCTCTTTTTCCATGTTTCTCCTTCTTTCTCTAAATCTCTATCACCTGTTCTCTTTTTGTATTTATTTTCTTCTTCTTTTGGTCTTTTTATTTCTTTCTCATTGTCATTACTCTTTTGTCTCATTCCTTTTTCCTCCATCTCTGTCTTTCCTTCTCTCTCTCTCTCTCTCTCTCTCTCTCAAACTTCATCTCAATCTCATTTTTCTCTCACTTCCTCTCAGGCTCCCTCTTCTTTTTGCATGCTTGTCCTTCTTTCTTTCTTTTAGCATCTGTTTCTCTTCATTTTCTCCCTTTATGTCTCTCTCCTCTCCCTCTCTTCCCCCTACTCTTTCTTTCTTGCTGTCTCTTTTTCTTCTTTAGCATTTATTTCTCCATTTTTCCATGCTTGTCCTTCTTTCTCTCTTTTTTTATGTTTCTCTTCATTTTCTCCCTTTCTGTTTCTCCTTCCTCTCTTTCTCTCTCACCTTTTTCTTTCTTGATGTCTCTCTTTCTTCTTCCGCATTTATTTCTCTCTTTTTCCATGCGTGTCCTTCTTTCTCATCTTTGTCCTTTCTTTTTCCATCTTTCTCTTCATTTTCACTCTTTATCTCTCTCTCTCTCTCTCTCTCTCACCTCTTTCTTCTTTAGCATTTATTTCTCTCTTTTTCATTGTCATTACTATTTTGTCTCATTGCTTTTTCCTCCATCCCTGTCTTTACTTTTCTCTCTCTCTCTCTCTCTCTCTCTCTCTCAGGCTCGCTCTGTCTCACTTTTCCGTCTCCTTCTTTTACTGTCTTTCTCTCTGCTCACTCCTCCTGTCTTTCTCCTCGTGGGAGTTCTTCACAGCAGTGTTGAAGCTGGTCCTGAGATGAAAAACACGTTGTTGTCATTTATATTAAAACGTGTGTGACGTGATCTCGGCCCCGAATCCCATCTGTCTCAGCAGCTGCGGTGAGGAAACTTACCAGCGTCTTCTGTAATTTCAGTCCTGTTCTGCAGGAAAACTAATTAAATTGCACAGAAAAAAGACAATTAAAATAAATCTGTTCTAAACTTTACCGTCTATAAACAAAAAAGAGACATAAATCTGGTAAAAGCAGCTGAATCTCTTATCACGCCGAACGGAAACCGTCCTAATGGGCGTGGCCTAATATTCTAATGAGCTTGCTTGAAAGACAGGATTCAACCTCTATGTAACAACCACACAATTAACAAGCTACGCAGTATCTACATTCCCTAGGTTAGCTTTCATTCGCTAGGTTAGCTTTCATTTGCTAGGTTAGCTTTCACTTGCACGGTTAGCTTTCAGGAGCTAGATTAGCTTTCAGTCACTAACTTAGGTTTCACTGACCACATTAACTTTAACTCTCTAGATTAGCTTTCAGACGCTAGATTAGCTTTCAGATGCTAGGTTAGCTTTCAGATGATAGATTAGCGTTAAGATGCTAGGTTAGCATTCAAATGATAGATTAACTTTCAGATGCTAGATTAGCTTTTAATCTTTAGATTAGCTTTCACTCACTGGGTTAGATGTCTCTCTAACTCTGCTTTTCCTTGCTTGGTTAACTTTGACTCACTAGATTAGCTTTCTCTTGATTGATTAAGTTTTGGTTGTTCCTTTGGTGAAGAACCCTTAAAGGTAGACCCTACATCAAGGTTCTTTCCTGGAAGCTAAGAACCCTTACTTTTCCAAAGAACTCTTTTTTTTCTAAGTGTGTGTACTAAATGGGTAACTCCAAATTATTGCTTATTATTTTCTTCTTAACATCTAGATCCTGTCAGGAGTTTAACATTTAGCTTCTTGGTACTTGGTAGACTCTCAAAAAAAAAGGTTCTTCAAGGGTTCTTTAAGTGCTCATTGGATAAATTAAGGGTTCCTAGTCTCCAAAAAAGCATTCTATCTTTTCTGATAGTGAAACACAGCTGTAAGGTTCTACATAGTACCAGTAAAGGTTCAGAAGGACAACCAAAGAACCCATAAGGGTTCCAGAGTTTCTAGGAGCATGCACCTGAGTATTTTCTTGTTAGAAATGGTTCTAAGTAAAAGCATAGCAATGTAAGAGTGCCCTATCCCAAGAACCTTAAAAAAACACTCCAAAACCACTTTTAAAAAATAACATTTCAGTTGTCGTTTTAACCCTTAAAGGTACTACATGGAACCCTACAACAAAGTGTTATTTACAGTTAGAACGGGGAACCTAGTTTGGAAGATGAGAACACTTAATTATTCACTGAACCCTTAAGGAACTCTTGAAGAATCCTTGGAGAACCCTTAAAGAACCTTATTTTTCTAAGAGGGTGTGTTTTAACAGGTTAAGTGTGTGGTACAATCTCCAAACTCTTGCTCATTATTTTCTTTTTAACACCTAGAACCTGTCAGGAGTTTAACATTTAGCTTCTTGGTACTTGGAGGACAACCAAAGTATCCTTAAAGGTTCTAAATTTTCTAAGAGTGTAGACTTAATCTGATTTCTATAACACAGTAAACTGTTATTATTTTCCATCTGCTTGACATCTTTGCATTAGGAAGTGATTTATTTTTCTTTTACAGCAGCTGCAGAGCACAGCACTCGGTGGATCCGGGTGTTTTTTTAAGGAAATGAAAAATATTTCAACGTTTCACTTTACTAATCAAAAGAAAGCTCTTTCTCTCTCTCTCTCTCTCTCTCTCTCTCTCTCTCTCTCTCTCTGTTCTGATGTTCTGCAGCAATTTACAGGATTTGTTTGTTAGATTAAAACACTGTACAGGCAGATCCCATGGTAGGCAATTACATAGCATGATGCAAGAACTAGCTCTGTATGTGTATATGTGTGTGTGTGTGTGTGTGTGTGTGTGTGTGTGTGTGTGTGTGGGTGGGTGGGTGGTGCATGCAGTATACCTTTAAAAAATCAAGTATTAACTATGTCCTATTATACTCACTGTATTTATTGTAAACACAAACAGATTGTTTAGATCTTCTTCTTCTTCTTCTTCTTTCAGCTTTTCCCTTCAGGGGTCTCCACAGCGAATCATCACTCTCCACCTATTCTTATCTTCTGCATCCTCAACACTTGCACCCACTAGCTTCATCTCCTCATTTATTACCTCCATATACCTCCTCTTTGGC
>CM074939.1:17521282-17539087 GCA_037576815.1 Pangasius larnaudii | reverse complement strand
TTTCTCTCTCCCCATCTCTCTCTCTCTCTCTCCACATCTCTCTCTCTCTCCCCATCTCTCTCTCTCTCTCCACATCTCTCTCTCTCTCCCCATCTCTCTCTCTCTCCCCCCATCTTTCTCTCTCCACATCTCTCCCTCTGTCCTACTGTCTCTCTATCTCTCTCAGCATTCCATAACAAGAAAAAATAGATAAATTTGTCCATATTAAAGGTTTCATTTGTTCGTTGTTATTTTCATTTATTATTAATAAATAATAAACAATATAATTATTGATGAAGCACTCGGTAAAATATATATTTTAAAGCTCTAATTATGAACCACTGAATTAATAATGGGAATAAATGACAGTTCTTTAAGCCTGTAGGATTTAAAGCTGTCCTGCAGTGTGCTCTCTTTTTTCAGCCAAAAAAACAAATTAACCTCAGCACACACACACACACACACACACACACACACACACACACACACACACACACACTCACGCACTACACAAGCAAACAAATAGATGAATCAGCAGCTTTGAGCTTCAGAACCATTGAATATGACTCTCTGGAGTATTAAGCAGAATTTCTCTTGCAGTAAGTTTATTAGTAAACACTAAAACAAACTCATTTTCCTCTGGACGGGGAAAAGCGGCCGAGTCAGCGAAACGCAGAGGCGCACGGATCATTTCGTTTCGCTGAGCTCACAACTGTACGCATCGACACGTGGACGTGATCAGCGTGGCTTCAGGAATAAGCATTTCTGACACGCTGTTAATCGAAAAGAACGGCTGTTTATGCAAAACTCATTTCCATGTGGAGAAGTGAGATTTTTTAAATTTGTAAATTAGAAAATATTACAAAGGTTCAAGCAGATGTAACTGTGGAGGCGGACACTACAGTGCCATTGAGAGAACTGTTAAGTAAATTATCATAAATTATTTTAGAGGCTAGTGCAGATAAAAAGATGAGAAGATGGTGTCTCTCTAACTGCTATCATGTGTGTGTGTGTGTGTGTGTGTGTGTGTGTGTGTGTGTGTGTGTGTTACAGTAAAATACCGAGTACCAGGGTGGTGTGATGAAGCAGAGTTACTATTATCACCCTGAAGTTTTCCTATAACAGCACGTCCCTGAGTGTTTTATTCCTCTTACACCTCAGCAATTTACCAACCATTACACTATTTTATTTGCTAAGGTACGACGCATCATACTTTTTATCCATTTCTAGTAACATTTAATGCTGAAGAAGGGAATGGGATGTGAGTAGACACATGACGAAGATACACGCTGGTGATGGTGCACATCTGAACTGTGTTTATTTTAAAGCTCACGTGAAATTTCCCTTAGTGGTGATGAGACGAGATGAGAATACATCTGGTTTTTAGCTGTTTGAGAAACATGCATGAAACTGAAATCTATCTAATTTGGCTTGAGTGACGGGCGTGAAATGTTTTCTGCAGATTTGTGGCCGTGTGTCTGTAGATTCAAGACGAGGCCAGACATCTGTGTGCTTTCGCAATGCACCACTCACCTTTCAGCCCCTTTCAGCCTGCCTGGGTTTCTTAATCCCTGCTGCAGTCTTCAAGTCTTCACTGCTTAGTGATGTTGTGCCCTGGAGCCTCAGGCCGTCTCTGTACATTTCACAGTAAAACAGATGTAGCCAGATTTTACCTTAAGCCACATTCCAGCAATACAGCGAGAGAGTTATAACACACACACAATCACAATCAGGCTGCTTCAGGTTAAATCATACAGCGATCTAAACAAGCGAAGGTCGATAAACTGGCGAGTAGAGAATATAAGCGCAGACAAGCAAAAGTCAATGCGGAAAAACAAACAGGAAAAGTGTATGGCATATCGGATAAGAATCAGAATCATGATCATAAGAATCGCCAGAATCAGAATCGGAATCAGGATCGGAATGGTTCACGTCCGAGTCAGAATCATCAGAATAAGAATCATGTTCTTCTACTTCTATCTTTGTTTTTATTATATTTCTTTCGCATGCGAAGATTCGAGCCATAACTAATGCAGATGGTCGTGAAACGCTGAGATTTGTGTGCAGCTGTCCTGCCTGGTGGCTGAAACTCATTTTCCTTTCATCAAATCCTAATTACAGAAGAGACAGAAACGCTGCAGCGGTGTGAGCGTGGAGCTGAAGGGCTCATCATAGTGCAGAAATCACGCTGAATTCATCACGCAGATGAAAAACACAGCGCTGAAGTAACAGCCGCTATGCCGAGTGGAACATTCCTCTGTTCCTCTGTTCCTCTGTTTCTGTGTGGAAGTAAATGAACGCTGCAGAGGTTCTGAGGTTCCTGACTAAAGTTCTGGGGCGCAGTACGGTGATTTTCCTGCTCAGAGATTGTATGACTCAGCTCATCAGTTAATTAGCAGGTGTGTTAGTGCACTCTGACCCTTCAGCGCTGCGGGAGGTGTTCATTCATCCTGGCACACGGTTAGTAAGAGCTGGCTGTGTAATTAGCAGAATACAGAAATGTCATAATAAGAATCGGCACAATTAGAATCATCACAATAAGAATCGCCAGAACCTGAATCAGTATCATGACTATCCGAATCACAATCATCACAATCCAAATCAGAATCGTCATACTCTGAATCAGAGTCATCACAATCCGAATCAGAGTCATCACAATCCGAATCAGAATCGTCATAATCTGAATCAGAATCATCAGAATCTGAATCAGAATCATCAGAATCTGAATCAGAGTCATCACAATCCGAATTATAATCATCACAATCCAAATCAGAGTCATCACAATCTGAATCAGAGTCATCACAATCTGAATCATAATCATCACAATCTGAATCAGAGTCATCACAATCCAAATCAGAATCGTCATACTCTGAATCAGAATCATCACAATCCGCATCAGAATAATCACAATCCAAATCAGAATCGTCATAATCTGAATCAGAATCATCACAATCCGAATCAGAATAATCACAATCCGAATCAGAATCGTCATAATCTGAATCAGAGTCATCACAATCTGAATTATCAGAATGGGAATTATGATCAGAAAGTTCAGAATTGAAACTGAATTGTCACTAAATCCAGCTGATTACAGTAAAATCCTGTGATGAAGTGACGTTTCTGTAACCTCCCTGACAGTTCACTGTTTTCCTTTAACAGCACGTCCCTGAGTGTTTTATTCCTCTTACGCCACAGCAACGATTACAATTATGAATTCATTAATAAGCGAGACATAAACGTTTATAGTTACATTTAATGTTTTGGAATGACTGTGAAACGAGTTAATTCCTGTTGTCACTTACATTATAGCAGCTATAAACAGTCGTTCCCTCACCAGCCTCTTTTGAAGTTAATAAGACAAAAATGATTTAATCGCAGCTTGTCGTGTTTCCCAAGAAACCGCAAAGAAGCGTAAACTCTTCTGTCCTGAAGATGTCGGAAAACTTAAAGTTACAGCTTCACCTCTGACTGTTATAAAGCGCTGACACTGGAGACTCCTTCCATACATGTTACAAAAATGACTGGAAATATCATCATATCAACTTAAAATTATTATTTTTTTTTACAATTTTTTACTATTAAGGAGCTGTTACTATAGAAACGATAGCGTATCAGAACGAGCGCATTAATATAAACCTGCGCTACTGTCAGAGCTGCTGTTCTAGAGAACTAATCAACACCCTCTGACCAATCAGAGCGCAGGATTCAGCAGCGCAGTGGTGTGAGAGAGAGTGAAGAACGCTGGCCCTGAGTGTGATGTGTGTTATTTCTGGGTGTAGGAGTGTCGAAGGCGATGGGGCTGCTGGAGGGTCCTGGAGGTCTCGGTCAGGGAGGAGCTGCTGCCACACTTGGGGGTGAAAGTCCAGAAGGCGGCGGCAAATACGAAGAGTACGGCTACAACGCCCAGCTCAGCGAGCGCATCTCCCTCGACAGGAACATTCCCGACTACAGGCCTAAAAAGTGAGTGTTTTTTTCCCTCTTCTTTCCATCTTCACTGAGAACACAGATGCTGGCTGAGTGATCAACATCTTCCAGCTTTCAGACGTTTCATTAGCACACCAACACACACCAACACACACCAACACACATCAACACACATCAACACACACCAGCACACACCAACACACACCAGCACACACCAACACACACCAACATAACCAGCACACACCAACACACACCAACACACACCAACATAACCAGCACACACCAACACACACCAACACAACCAGCACACACCAGCACACACCAACACACACCAACACACATCAACACACATCAACACACACCAGCACACACCAACACACACCAGAACACATCAACACACACCAGCACACACCAGCACACACCAACACAACCAGAACACATCAACACACACCAGCACACACCAACACACACCAGCACACAGCAACACACACCAACACACACCAGCACACACCAACACACACCAACACACATCAACACACACCAACACACACCAACACACACCAACACACACCAGCACGCACCAACACGCACCAACACGCACCAGCACGCACCAGCACACACCAACACACACCAGCACACACCAGCACACACCAACACACACCAACACACACCAGCACACACCAACACAACCAGAACACACCAACACGCACCAGCACGCACCAGCACACACCAGCACACACCAACACAACCAGCACGCACCAGCACGCACCAACACGCACCAGCACGCACCAACACACACCAGCACACATCAACACACATCAACACACACCAACACACACCAGCACACACCAACACACACCAACACACACCAGCACACATCAACACACACCAGCACACACCAGCACGCACCAGCACACACCAACACAACCAGAACACACCAGCACGCACCAGCACGCACCAGCACACACCAACACACACCAACACAACCAGAACACACCAGCACGCATCAACACGCGCCAGCACGCGCCAGCACGCATCAACACGCATCAACACGCACCAACACGCACCAGCACGCATCAACACGCACCAGCACGCACCAACACGCACCAGCACGCACCAGCACGCACCAACACGCACCAACCACCAACACGAACCAGCACGCACCAGCACGCACCAGCACGCACCAACCACCAACACGCATCAACACGCGCCAGCACGCGCCAACACGCGCCAACACGCACCAACACGCACCAACACGCACCAGCACGCACCAACACGCACCAACACGCGCCAACACGCGCCAAAACGCACCAACACGCACCAACACGCACCAACACTACAGTCTTTAAAACTGCAAAAGCTTTAAAAATACATGAATTAAGTAATGTTTTAGTAACATTATGAATCTTTAAAAATAAGCGTAAAATTTTTACTTTTAAAAAATGCAAAATTTAAAAATTTAAAAATAGTAAAATGGTTTTAAAAAATTTAACTTTTAAATAGAGATTTTGTAAAGTTTTGGATTTTTAAAATTGCTAAATGTTTATTTAAAAAATGTTTTGTAAAGTTTTAAGTCATTAAAAATTTTAAAATTGTAAAATTTGACATTGTTAAGAATTTTTTTATCAGGTTATGTATCTTTAAAATGACAAAATAATAAACTTTTTATTTTAAAAGCAAGTAAAGCTTTGAGTCTTTAAAATTACAAATGCAAATTGCAAAATCGTAAATTTGACTTTAAAAAAAAACGTTTTGTAAAATTTTACACCTTTAAAATTGCAGGAAGGGAAAAAAACATTACTGATTTCTCTGCTCTTTTTCAGTTTTAAATTTAAAGTACTGGTGATTGTAGACTAAATAAAAATGTCAGGGTTTTTTTTTTAATGTTGCGTGATTGTTTAATAGCAAATATATAAATAAATATTGTGATATGGGATATCATGGATATTATGGGATGGATAGATGATTAGATTATTAGAGATAATAATGTGTAATATTGTAGAAGATGGTATGTATAAGCGCATAGCTATAATCACCATCAGCTAATAATAATAATAATAATAATAATAATAATAATAATCCTCAGAGAGGAATTTCTCTCCACCTACAACACTGAGGCATCTGATGTTTAAACACACACACACACACACACACACACACACACACGCAGCCACAACCTGAGAGAGCTTTGACAAATAAACATGAGGAATACTGCGAGGAATATGCAAATAAAATATCACATTTTAAAACATTTCATTTGTAACGATGATAAATTGAACCACTTCAATATCAATGCACAGGATTTATAATATAATATATTTAATATATTGTTATTTTATTCTTTTTCACTGTCATAAAAGTATCTCATGGCAGCATTATTAATATGGAAAGATTGCTCCTCCTTACACTTACGAATATAACTGCACAGAATCACACAATCGTCATGTTATTTTCTTGTATATTTCCTCATGGCTCCGAAATTCGTTTCTGGTTTCGTTATTGCACAACACACGACGTGCTTCTGAATAATTTTAGACGTGAGTGTGACTTACATCAAGCACAGCAAGCAGGTGTTGGATTTAACCTGCGTTTCAGATCGAGTGCACGTATATACAGCGGTTTACGGTAACTGCCCCCGTATAGCTGCGCTACGGATCCGCTGTGAATTCTGGACAGTGTATAAATGTTGAGCAGTAGTGCGCTACAGACTGTTTCAGTATTATTTTACTGAGTAGTTCACGCGAGCCGAATGAAACGGTGCTGAAAGCCAGAGTACTTCCTTCTGATTAGCTTAACTTTGTGGACTATTAATTAAGCACGCTTCAAGGAAGTTAGGTTGCGACTCGCAGACTTCCTGCCCTGTACGCTACTTCCTCTGCTACTGCCACCGCGTGTGTAAACAGAGGTAGAGTTCATAATCAATATTAAGCATAAATAACGCAATATCCGATACAGTATGGGGATCAGTGGCGGTTATTCTGTAACCCTCAGTGTTACCATGGTTACATCAGGATCATACCAACTACACAAGAAGTTCAAACTCGAGACAGTTATAAAGCATATTTTTAAACACTAGCTGAATACAGACACAGCCTCATCATTCATCTCACAGTTTTTTTCTCTGTGTTTTACTTTGTTTGTGTTCTTTTTCTTTTTTCTCCATCATCTCTCTAGCAGATCCAGATGGTCTCACAGATAGTCATTATCAGTGCTCATAGCAGGAGAGAGAGAGAGACACAGTGAGAGAGAGAGAGAAAGAGCGACAAACAGACAGACAGAGAGAGAGAGAGAGAGACAGAGAGAGAGAGAGAGAGAGACACAGAGGGAGACAGAGAGAGACAGACAGACAGAGACAAAGACAGAGAGAGACAGAGACACAGAGAGAGACAGAGACAGAGACAGAGACAGAGAGAGAGAGAGAGAGAGAGAGACAGAGAGAGAGAGAGAGAGAAAGAGCGACAAACAGACAGACAGAGAGAGAGAGAGAGAGACAGACAGACAGAGAGAGAGAGAGAGAGACAGAGAGAGAGAGAGAGAGAGAGAGAGAGAGAGAGAGAGAGAGAGAGAGAGCTCATAAAGCTCCCTTGTATCTTTAATGAAACTAAACAAACAAAAGACTACAGATTATAAACACTATTCAGGCCCAGAGGAAATCATGATTGTGCGTGTGTATGTCTCTCTCTGTGTGTGTGTGTGTGTGTGTGTGTGTGTGTGTGTGTGTGTGTGTGTGTACGTGTGTACATGTGTGTGTGTGTGTGTGTGTGTGTGTGTGTGTGGGTGTACATGTGTGTGTATATGTGTGTGTGTGTGTGTGTGTGTGTGTGTGTGTGTGTGTGTGTGTGTGATCTCCTGGCAGAAAAACGTACTGGTTGTATCCCAGATAAACACACGATTGTTTACGCCTCTGCGCACAAACATATGCTACCCGAGATATCACCTTTTTATTCCAAATCACTGCACGAGTGTCACGTCTCTCACCACACACACACACACACACACACGCACGCACAGACACACACACGCACGCACGAAACATGAATCAAAGCTGAATTAGTCATGTGTAATGATGTTATATAACCTCATTGCTCTGATCTAAAGCTAATACTTATGTATATATACAGTATAATTTATTTAAAGGTAAGAAGTTGCTGCTGTGTTTACGGTTGATGCTGTGAGCGGCCATTTTGTTTTGATGTCACTTGCTGAACTCAGTCGCTTGCCGAGTTCCAGAGTAGGAATTCAGAGTTGAGGGGGACGTTGTTTGGGGTTTTTCCTAGTCGGAGGAAATTTTCAGAAAGTTTTAGTTGCAACATTAAACGTAATCGATTGTGCAAGTTATGTTGTAACACGGAACAGTAACGCGGTCGAACAAACAGTGCAAAAAAGTCTTTGTAGCCTGGTCACTTCCCAGCCAATCAGAACAGCAGAAAGCCTTTCCATGCTGTGAAAATACTCACATTACCGTACCACAACTAAATAAACTTACATTTTTACCTGTGACTGTTACAAAGCACTGACACTGGAGACTCCTTCCATAAATGTTACATACAGAAATCTTCACCATGTCAATCATTTTATGATCCGTTTATTATTAGTGGAGTTTCTGCCGTACACGTCTTCTGTGAACGAGCTGTTGCTATAGAAACAATAACATATTAGTATAAACCTGCGCTACTGTCAGAGCTGCTGCTGTAGGAAACTAATCAGCTAATTTATAAACACGTGTGACTGTTGAACATATTTCCCTGCACTTTTATTATAAATATTAATAAATATTAATCAAGGTGTCGAGAGCTTTGCCTCTCTCCTGCTCTCACTCATAATGATTATAATATTTATTAATGATTATAATATTTATAAAGCCCTGAAACAGCCTGAAAAAGATCTTAAAGCTCTTTAAATATTAATTAGAAATGTGATCTTTAATGCCACGCGCTTCTTCACCCCTGTTCTGATTTTCTCATTATGACCCTAAAGCAGCGTTAATATTTATGAGCAGTTATAAATCCTCACCTGTGAGTGGTTCAGGTGATGTAGGGACACAAGCACTCTTCTCTAACACTCACTCACTCATCCCTCATAAAGCTCCGCTGAAGCACTAATTCCTCCTTGACTTCACATTAATTATACTGTAATGAAGGAGTTACAGTTTATCATAATGCCATGTGGCGTCATGATGACCGTTAATCTTTATTAACAACAACAACAACAACAACAACAACAACAACAACAATGCGTAGTGTCCTGCGGTGCAGCTCTGACCCATCATCTTTAACATTTATCAACCCCGCTGTGCTGCTGAATCCTGCAATCTGATTGGTCAGAAGGTGTTGATTAGTTCTCTATAACAGCAGCTCTGACAGTAGCGCAGGTCTGATACGTTATCGTTTCTATAGCAACGGCTCGTTCACCGGGACTCGTACAGCGAATCCTCAGTTGATTAATAAAAGAAGGATTAATAAAAATCGTTGAAGTGAAGATTTCTTGACGATGTTTATGTTTATGTAACGTTTGTGGAAGGAGTCTCCAGTGTCAGAGGTAAAGCTGTAACTTTAAGTTTATTCCAACATCGTAAAGGACGGAGTTTCCGCTTTGTGGTAAGTAAAACATAAACATATGAATATACAGACATTAATATACAGACATTAGTGGTGTAATGATACAAAATATTTGTATTACATGTTTTATAATGATACTATTTTAATTTTTTTGGTCGTAGCTGCATTTTTGTTTGCTTATTTTTTGCTAGTTTTATTTTGTTTCTTTCTCGGTTTTTACTTCGAGCTGCTGCTTATGTAAAGTTTTATTATTATTATTATTATTATTATTATTATTATTATTATTATTATTATTATTATTATTATTAACGCACGATTAGCTCTCGAATTGAACACATTTTACTTGCTGCTAGTTTTTGTACTAGATATTGGCGATGCTACAGCCATCAACGAGTCCAAGAGAGTAAAATAGCTTGTTCTTTTTTGAGTGGGCGGAGCTTCAGCCAATCAGTTGCATCTGAGAGCTCATGTATGTGGAAGAGGGCAGATAGCGCTTCCCTCTGAGCCCTGTGATGCAGCATGAGCAGCAGTTCGATGAAAGGATGAAGTTCATGTGTCTCAGAGGAAGCATGTGTTAGCTTTATTATTATTATTGTTATTATTATTATTATTATTATTATTATTATTATTATTGCATTATTTTGTACCAGCATTAATTTTCCGTAAATTATGGAATTCCGTAAATCATTTGGCGAAAACAAGAACTCGTGATCACTTCTGATATCTTTCTTTAGAAGTTAAATAGAAGCGTTTTCAATTGGCTACGTATAAGTGTATTGTTATATAAAACTTCTTCTTCTTCTTCTTTTTCTTCTTCTTCTTCTTCTTCTTCTTCTTCTTCTTCTTCTTCTTCTTCTCCGCACTCTGGTTCCTGCTCTTTTCCGGATGGAGATGAGTGATGTTATTCCAGCCCTACAGGACGACCTTGTCTTTACCCTCCTGGAGTCTCTCGTTTTTCTCTCAGTTCCCTGGTGCTTCTTGAATTCCTTGTTTTAGACGTGAACATCATGTGACTTGGCCACGCCCACCACCACCACCACCGCTTCATATCGACGTTTACGCTTCACTATCACGTCTTTATCTTAGCCATGTGTGTGTGAGCTGCATCCCTGCAGATCTTAATGGATCTGATCTGTGCATTTGGCAGTGCTGGTGGTGTGTGTGCTGTTCTCTGTACACACACACACACACACACACACACACACACACACACACACACACACACACACACACATCTGCTTCGACTGATCGAGTGGGTTCTTGTGCTGCTATGATTAGTTCTGTCCTTCACTCACTGCTTTTTCACTGTCAGCCACCTCCACTATATATATCACACACACACACACACACACACACACACACACACACATTCTACTGGCAGAGTATGATACACCAGTGCCACACACACACACACACACACACACACACACATATACACAGCAGATGGTACACAGCATGGATTCTTACCGACTTTAGCTCTTTTGGCGCTATTTCTATTTCACACCAATGGCATCCTGATGCTCAGTGTGTGTGTGTGTGTGTGTGTGTGTGTGTGTGCGTGTGTGTGTGGGTGGGTTTGTGTGTGTTTTGGGTCAGCTAATGCGCTGCATGCCTACACAAATACTGTTAAAGTCCAAAAGCAAATCAAAGCCCATAGTGCTTATTTAGAGCCACGTATGATCCTTAAAGCGGTTTATAAAACACTGAATAAAGCTATAAAATGACTCGTTACCGTGACAACGGAAGAAACTGGGTGAATGTAACTGAGTGAACTGGTAAAATAGCGACAGCGCTCTAACCCTGTGTTCGAACGCGTAAATGACAAGTCGCTCATGTCAGCTGTAGTTCGTCCCTCCTGAGCGTGCACTGTCCGGCAGATTAGCCTATTAGCAAAGCGAGCTAACTGTACTTGCTACGTTGTGAGCGAGGAACTGAAGGAACGTCGGATCACGATCGGTCCGAGGAATCATTCGGGCCGACTGTATGAATTTGTCATAATATGAGTTTATATTTAACGCTAGCGTCGATGCTACTAGTCACTGTATTAAAAAAACATCTCATGGATCAGTGTATTTAAATTATGGGCAGAATTTCCGCTTAAGTAAAATATGTAAGATCAACAAAAAGTAAATAACGGCATGTTTATGTTAAACTCACTAAGTAGAAATATGTACATTTACGAGCTTAATTAATTGTAGTGACATGGACATTATATTGATATGTGAAAGCTACATAATTTACTTAAGTGGAAATTGTGCCTTTAATCTAAACACGCTGATCCATTAATTTTTTGATGACCTGTCATCCCGAGATCGCGATTTCCAATCGTAATGGCGATGCTACAGACTCCCACTCTGACAACCCTGCATCTGAGAGCTCACGTATGTGGAAGAGGGCAGATAGCGCTTTCCTCCGAAGGTGTTACGCAGCCCTGTGATGCAGCAGTTCGATGAACGGATGCAGCTCACGTGTTAGCCTTTGGCAGCTGCTGTATGATAGGAGAGAGCTGACTGGTGGGCGGGAACTGCAGTCACGTCCACCGTTTGTGGAGGGCAGGTTCGAGCAGAAACAAACCCGTCAGTCAGGTTTCCATGGCGATCTGTAAAATATTTAGCGATTTCGTGCTCGTTGTCCTGGGACACGTTTATCAGAGATGCCGCAAACATGAAGACGTCAAACACACAGACGAGCTCTTCTCTAAAACCTTCCACTGTCGTCGTGACCGTCGTCATGATCTGCGTCTCAGATCGCTCACTATCTTCAAACCTTCTCTTAAAAGTACAGCATTCGCTAGTTTATAAGATTGAGAAGGTTAGTTTTTATTTTTATTTTATTCAGACTCTGACTAGTAATGCAGCAATCGGTTCGCGTGATTCATGAAAAACTGCGGCTGAACAAACAGATCCTTAATTTCAGATGGGCCTGAAGGTGCGTCGCGTCACGTCACGTCACGTCACGTCACGTCAGGTCACGTCACCACCGTAAACAGCAATCCCATAATTCTGCGCTGGAGAGTGCGGAACATGTCAGTGCAGAGTAAGGAGTTTACGCAGGTAAATCAGTGGAATATTGTAAATCAGGATTAAATGTTAAGCCGTCGCTGCTATGCGAGAACTGAAGATGAGCAGACGATGATCCGCGGTAGCAGTCGTATCATTATTTCTGCTCCTCGGTGCTCTCGGTTAGCAAGAACACGCTGTTGTGGACAGTAATAATGAAAAGGTTAGAGGATGTGTGAGTGCGTTGACCCGCTGCAATTTGGATGCAATCAGCGCCTGGCATTGTTCTGCGCAAAATAATTCAGCCGAGCGATGACGGCTCATAATGAAGTGAATGAGCATGAATAAATTATCTCTCTCTCTCTCTCTCTCTCTCTCTCTCTCTCTCTCTCTCTCTCTGTTCTGCTTTACTTCACTGCGCATCATGTGTAATTACCGTTGCGCACGCTCGACTGCACAGCAATATCATCATATTATCGTGAAAAGTCCTATAAAATGGGATGTTTTCAGAGACGAGTGTGTCTTATGAGAGCTGATGGTAACGCTGTGCATTATTGCGTTTTATATCCGAACGCCTCGAGTGTGTGTTAAACAACATCGCTCTCGAAAAGTCTCTGAACTCTACCACAAGACAAGTCTGTACTGTTCAAAAGCAGCTCGAAACGCCTGTTTACTTTAGCTTTTCCGTACCTAAGGCGTACTAGTAAACCCTGTTTTTTAAAGCGTTTATTTAATATGTATTAAATAGTAAATATTCATTTTAACTTCAATCTGTGTTCGTGTTGCCATTAGGCAGCGATTTAATCCCCTCTACGCGATTTTACACTGCCATGATATCCAGTGATGTTTACTCTGATTTATTACATTATATTATATTATATTATGTTATATTATATTATATTATGTTATATTATATTATATTACCAGACCTGCCAACGTTTACACATTCATCAACGCACCATCGGAGTATTAGTCCGAGTTCTCACTCAGGAATACAGTGAAAGAGCAGGCTTCATTTTTCCTCTGATAAAAACACAGCAGATGAGTTACTTTCTGTTCTCACTTACAGTCACTTACATCACAGCAGCGGCCGCTCTCTCTGTCTCTCTCTCTCTCTGTCTCTCTCTCTCTCTGTCTCTCTCTCTGTCTGTCTCTCTCTCTCTCTCTGTCTCTCTCTCTCTCTCTCTCTCTCTCTCTCTGTCTCTCTCTCTGTCTGTCTCTCTCTCTCTCTCTGTCTCTCTCTCTCTCTGTCTCTCTGTCTCTCTCTCTGTCTCTCTCTCTCTCTGTCTCTCTCTCTCTCTCTCTGTCTCTCTCTCTGTCTCTCTCTCTCTCTGTCTCTCTGTCTCTCTCTCTGTCTCTCTGTCTCTCTCTCTGTCTCTCTCTCTCTCTCTCTCAGTGGGTTGGATAATAAATGCTCTGTCTATCCTCTGTCTCTGGATAAGAGTGAGAATTTGGCAGCGAAGAGGAAACCGGTGGCTGTTCACACCAACTACCTCTCATCCTGCAGCTTCACCAACTCTGACATGCAGGTGTGTGTGTGTGTGTGTGTGTCTCTGTGTGTGTGTGTGTCTCTCTGTGTGTGTGTGTGTGTGTGTGTGTGTGTGTGTGTTCAAAACATCCCTTTTATATAAATTAAATATATGTTAAATTTGAGATATGATGCATTGTAAAAATGAAAGTCAGTAATAAAGTAATAAATAAATTAATCTTCACTCTTTAGTCATGTTTTATTAAAGTTTCACAAACCACCATTTTATTTACTGTAAACAAGTTTATTCCCTTTTTTTATATTTTGTAAGCAAAATGTAAAGGTTTTTTTTTTTAAATGCTAAAGCACCTTAAGACGGGGAGAAAAAAACAATTACAAAAGTGGAGGAAGGCAAAGGAGAGAAATATATATATATATATATATAATCAGAAGAGGAAAATTAGCAATAAAGAGAAAAAATGTTTAAATTTAAAGCAGATTAAGAAACAGAGGACTGCTGACAGGAAGGCTAACTCTAATAATCACTCTTTACAACCGTGCTGAGCAGAAAAGCATCTCGACAAGTCGAGCAATGAGGTGGATGAGGTCCAACAGCAGAAAACCACATCAGTCCTGTCTGAGGATACAGTGAGCACAGAAACCGGACATCACCAGGTTTTTTTAATCTTCAACTGCCCAATCATCTGCTGTTGTCGCTCATCTTCCTCAAGGTTCAACGTGTGGTTGCTTTTCTGCTCATCATGACTGTAAAGAGTGGCTATTCGAGTTTCCCGAAGCCTTCCTGTCAGCTGGAGGCGGTGTGGCCGCTCGTCTCTGTCGAGAACATGATCAACGTCTTTAACTTTATCGTTAACCTGAGGTTACTCTATTTATGACCCAGAAGGATGCACATGAGATTCTTACGTCATTTGCGGCTCGTACTTTTGTAGCGAAAGTGAAAAATAAAAAGCAGAAGTGAAACTTTTTGATCACCGGCTTTTTCCCCTGAGCAGCACTAGGGGTTTTACAACATGCTATATTTACCGTATTTATAATTACGTTTCCCCTTACTGTAATTTACTTACTCTTTAGAGCGTGATGCGTATGCTTATGTAGAAGCATCCTGATGCTATCAACTCCATAAGTATTGGCACCCTTGAATGAAAATGAGTCTATAAAATAGTTAACACATGCCTTGGGCGGTGTTTTGATCTTAAACACATGAACTGGTTTTAAAATTATTGGCCCTTGCCGTATTTAATAACACACACAGAGTCTCTTCCTGTGATGTCTAACAACGTTAGAGAGGATCATGAGCTCGATCATATTCTCAGGTGTGTGCGTGCGGACGTCCTCTACACTCCACACCACACGGCTGAAATTAGAGTCGGGCGATAAGACAAAAATACATGACGAGTTTCAGAGGCATTTCTACTACACGCAGTATGTATCACAATATACTGTGTGGGTTTGCTTACGAACTGATCGGCAAAGTGTTTAAAGATAAACAGAAAAGGTTTAAAGGTTATTTAATACCTACAAAAAAAATGAACTGATTTTCATTTGTTTATATTTAAAGTATAACATTTTTAATAGAGACAATACATATATAATATTTAACCCTGAAAAGGAGAAAAAATAAAAATAAATGTGTACGTCAAATCAGCTGCTTCGAGTCCGTTTGTAATTATTTAAAAAATTCTACAAAGATATCACGGTATCCAAGATATCTTAGAAAAGTTTTTAAATTAAACTGCAACACGATTTATCACAATACTGATATTCTGGCGTCATATGGTGTTGTAACCTCCTGGCAGAAGTAACCAGATTTTGGGAAATATCCTGGAATTTAGCAGAATTGATGATGTCATCAGCCTCCGGTGCTAAATGCTGGTTTACTGTAGAGTCAGAAGAATCTCTGTACATTTACAGTTATAAGAATATTTTTTATTTATTATAGGTTTATATACAGTGTATATAACACTGATTATTTTACTGTAACAGAGCAGTTCTTCATCTCACCTGTAGAGAGAGACACTGAGCTACTGTACTGTTGTGGAGTGTTTCTCATTGGGCTGTGTGTGTGTGTGTGTGTGTGTGTGTGTGTGTGTGTGTGTGTGTGTTCAGATCCTGACCTCCAGCGGTGATGGTACGTGTGCATTATGGGATGTAGAGAGCGGGCAGCTGCTGCAGAGTTTCCACGGTCACTCGGCTGATGTGCTCTCGCTGGACCTGGCGCCGTCTGAGACAGGAAACACCTTCGTCTCTGGAGTCAGTGCTTTTCTCCTCACACACACACACACACACACACACACACACACACACACACACACACACACACACACACACACATACTCCTCGCCACTGTTGGGCTCTTGAGCAAGGCCCTTAACCCTCGTTCTGTCATGGCTGACCCTGCGCTCCGACCCCAACTTCCCAACAAGCTGGGATATGAGAAGAAAAGAATTTCACTGTGCTGTAATATATATGTGACAAATAAAGTCGTCTTCTTTTTCTTCTTCTTCTTCTTCTTCTTCTTCTTCTTCTTCTTCATCTTCTTCTTCTTCTTCTTCATCACATTCCTCACACTCATCCCCCTAGCCATGGGTCTGCAATGTACCAGAATATTCCATTAACATGCTATTTATTTATTTGTTTGTTGGTTTGTTTGTTTATTGTGTGTGTGTGTGTGTGTGTGTGTGTAGGTACTACCCAAGTGGTGATGCTTTTGCCACTGCGTCTGACGACGCTACAGTGAGTGTCTCAGCTTCAATGTCAAACAACACACATCTTACACACACACACTCACACACACACTCACACACACACACACACTCACACACACACACACACACACTCACACACATATCGTACACACAAACACATCCACAGACACACATATACACATCTTACACACACAATAAATATAAATTTGCTTTTATTTTTTAAGTTTAAACACATTTTTAAATTTAAACATTAATTTTAAATAATTGAAATATATAAATCAATCAATAAATTCATTTATATAGTACATTTTATCCATTTAAAATTCGTACTACGTGCTGTACAGTATGAATAAAAAAATAGTCAAAATAGAATAATGATAATAATAATAATAATAATAATAATAATAATAATAATGTATTATTAATAAAATTAGCAAATAAAAAATACAATAATTAGTGAATATTGAATGCTAATGGGATTAGTGAATCATCATTTTGATGGTGTGTGTGATGTGTGGGTGGTGTATGAGTGTATTTGTGGGTGAGTGGGTGGTGCATGCGGGTGATGTGGGTGAGTGGGTGGTGCATGCGGGTGATGGTGGTGAGGGTTTATAAGTTCATCATAGTGTGTGTTTTATCCTGATGGCTGAGTCGTATGAGGTTTGAGTCATCAGGTTAGCGAGTGATGATTAAAGTCGGCTTTAGCGTTATATAATGGGGTGAAGGTGAGAGTAATAAACTTGTTATAACAGTGTAATTAACAGTGATGCGACAGTCATAGTTTATCAGTCAGTGTTAATTAAAGCAGAGGTGTGTGTGTACAGGAGCGTGTGCAATAGTGTGTGTGCAGGAGTTTGTGCAGAGGAGTGTGTGTGTGTGTGTGTGTGCAGAGGAGTGTGTGTGCAGAGGAGTGTGTGTGTGTACAGGAGTGTGTGTGTGCAGAGGAGTGTGTGTGTGTACAGGAGTGTGTGTGTGCAGAGGAGTGTGTGTGTGTACAGGAGTGTGTGTGTGCAGAGGAGTGTGTGTGTGTACAGGAGTGTGTGTGTGCAGAGGAGTGTGTGTGTGTACAGGAGTGTGTGTGTGCAGAGGAGTGTGTGTGTGTACAGGAGTGTGTGTGTGCAGAGGAGTGTGTGTGTGTACAGGAGTGTGTG
>CM074939.1:17484241-17495403 GCA_037576815.1 Pangasius larnaudii | reverse complement strand
GGAAGGAGTCTCCAGTGTCAGCGCTTTGTAACAGTCAGAGGTGAAGCTGTAACTTTAAGTTTTCCGACATCTTCAGACAGAGGAGTTTACGCTTCTTTGCGGTTTCTCGGGAACACGACAATCTGCAGGGTTTTTTTTGTGTTATTAAATTCAAGAGAGAGAATGAAGCGCGGCTGACGAGAGAACGACTGTTTATAGCTGCTGTAACGTAAGTGACAACAGGAAACCTAGTTACATTTAGTGTAATGTTAAATGAACTATAAACGGATAAAATGTACATTTCATTCTTTAATAAATAAAAATCGTAATTGTGGACAAAAGTCGCAGTGATATAAAAGGAATAAAACACCTGGAGATGTGCTGTATTTTACTGTAACAGCAAACACACACACACACACACACACTGTTTATTACTTATCACATATTTAAATCAGATTGAAGTATGCTCATGAATATTCAAAGTTTTAAACCTTTACTGCATATATTACTGACGATTCCAAGTCAAATTCAGTTCCAAAGTGTGGTTTAAATGTTCCACACTTGAGTGTTTGCACAGATTCACTTTCAGAGCTAAACTAAAGGAAGGGTGAAGAGGTTATTATTGCACTCAGGAGATTCATTGCAGCATCTAGCATTCTTCTGTACGGTATACAATCCTCTCCAAGTGTGTGTGTGTGTGTGTGTGTGTGTGTGTGTGTGTGTGTGTGTGCATCACAACGAAGCCACTTCATTTACAAAGAACACGAATTTAGTGAATCGTTTCTTTCCTTCTCTGTATGTCTTAGTTAAATTGGATGTTCTTTAGGATGTGATGATGCACATGAAGCTAAAGGAAAAAAGAAAAACAGCTGCTGTATTATTTAACAGCAGTGAAGTACATCACACGTTTCTCACTGCCACGAAACGTAGCTATTTATGCATCTTCATAAGCGTTTCTTTTCATTGAATTCTTTTTCATTCAAGTCATTGAGCGTGTAGTGTCTTTTACAGTCAGTAATGCTGACAGATCATGCTTTATCTGCATGATTGGTGTTCATAAAGGGTTGTGTACATGTATTAATGTTACATTTATTTTTATTAAAGTGGCCTGAAGTCAAAGTTTGTTACACTGTTAATCACAATTACATGACAATTTCAGTGAAAATTTCATAATCGTGACACGCCTCATCTCAGGGTTTAAAACAGATAAATGAATAAGGACCTGAAAAGGAAAATTATTTATAGTCCTAGCTGACTACAAGCTAACTAGCTGGAATTGCTACTATTATTAATAATAAAGATTCGATTCTTCGTCAACAGTTTCCACATTTCGTCCAACTTCGGCGAGGAAGAGGCGGCCTGTCTGAGCTTTGACGATGGAGATTCGAAATTTCGATTTCGAAAAGCATCTCGAAACTAACAAGTCTATTACCTCTAGATAGACTGCAGCATGAAAATATTAACATTTAAATATCTCCAATTAAGCAGATCGTTAAACTCCTTCTAATTACCCACTAACAAGATCTTTTCTACCCGCATTCTGTCCTCCATGTTTGTTTGTTTTTTTCCCCTCAACTTACAAAAGGAGATAAAAAAAGAACTTGGCATCACTTTGTGCTTTTGGAAGCTCTGGGGTGAAGAAAAAAAAAAAAAGGAACAAACGCCTAGTGTGAAAGCAGCCTTAGTGTTTGATAATAAAATCAAATAAAATCAAAATGAAAGCTGCTTCATGGTGTGAATCCAGCTGCTAATTGTTGATGAACAGAAGCACTGGCTCTGTCTCAAATCACACTACGCACCACATTCTTACACTAAACACTATAAAAACACATTTTTTGGAAGTGGAAATGTCGGATCACGTCGACCACGAGACCAGCCTCCGCAGATCTTAAACTTAAACTCATTACCGTTGTTGTGTTTTTCCCCTCATCAATATTCACACTGTAAAACCAACAGCGCACATTCAGTCAATACGGATGAAGCATGAGTCCCTCACTGGACATATAAATCCATTAGTCATGCTTAATGAAGCAGGAGGTATTTATCCCATCGATCTGTGCGTGTGTTTTTCTCTCTAATCGCATCATCACAGGGTCAGAGTGAGTGCTGATAAATTATTCAGCCTCATAAATAACCACATCCTCACACACAACAGTGGCAATGAATCAGTAATAGAATCAGTAGTTAAAATAAAAGAAGGTTTTAAACATCTCTGGTGGAAAACTGCTTTTCTGCAGCAGATGAAGTAGAAGCGTAGCTGTATAGAATTCGGTATAAATATAAGAGAGTGCAAATGATGATACGCACAAATCTACAGGTTTACGGAGATTAGCAGATCCGCCAAGGTTTACGCGCTAAAATACGCAAAAAGAGCCGCCCACTGTTTTCCACAATTAAAACAGCACACGGGTCAGTCAGCGTTTGTTGGTTTTATACAAATATTATCTGGTGTGAAAAATATTATCTCTTTGGAAACGTCTGTGCCCACTGTAGCCTCACCCATCAGATACATGTTTCTGATGTGGTCTTCTGCTGGTGAAGCCGATTTGCCTCATGGTTTGTGCGTTCTGAGATGCTTTTCTGCTCACCACGGCTGTAAAGAGTGGTGTCTTTAATGTATGTTATTCAAGAAGAATGTAAAAATGATATTTAAACATTAACAGTGAATAAGCTTTATGAACTCTATAACAGTGTGTGTACACCACTGAGTACACATTCACTAACACACACACACACACACACACACACTAATACACATATGCACAAACTCTCTCTCTCTCTCTCTCTCTCTCTCTCCGTCTCTGTGGATGTTATTGGCAGACAGTCAAATGCACTTTTGAGTTGATGCACCTTTCATTACATTCTATCGATTTTTTTATTTTTCTGTAATTAGATGGAGATTCATTACATTTAGTTCACTGTTATTTATTTATGAGTAACTTATAATTCCCACTGAGAGAGAGAAAGACCATGAAAGAGACAGAGAGAAAGAAACAGACAGATGAGTGGTGCAGACCTCAATCATGACTCATTCCATACAGTCGCACTGTACAGACCTGGTTCAGTGTGTGTGTGTGTGTGTGTGTGTGTGTGTGTGTGTGTGTGTGTGTAAAACAGGTAAAGAGTGATAAAGGGTGATGAGTGTAATTGGGTGTTGTGGTTAGGACCCCCATCTCTCTCTCTATCTCTTTCTCTCTCTCTCTCTCCCTGTGTCTCTCTCTGTATGTTTGTCTGTATCTCTCTCTTTCTCCCCCTCCTCCTCTTTCCTGGTATTTCTCTCTCTCTCTCACTCTCTCTCTCTCTCTCTTTCCCTGTCTCTGTATGTTTATCTGTCTGTCTCTCTCTCTCTCTCTCTCTGTATTTCTCTCTCTTTCTCTCTCTCACTCTCTCTCTCCTTTAATAGTGGTGGTTGTGGGTTTTATAATTCATATACATCATCGGTTTTAGCAGCTGATCAGTGAAATTGGAGAAAATCCAATTAAATTAACTGCTGTTTAATCTGCAGAGTACATCGCATAAAACTGCCTCGTTCAATTAACGCTAAAATAACACACACCCAGAGAGAGAGAGAGAGAGAGAGAGAGAGAGAGAGAAATGGACAGAGAGAGAGCGAGAGCGAGAGAGAGAAATGGACAGAGAGAGATGGACAGAGAGAGAGAGAGCGATGTGTCAGTGTGGTCAGGGCTCCAGGCAGTAGTTCGTGTGTAGCAGGGTGGGGACCAGGTTCTTACGTTCCTTCCCAAGGAACCCAGATTTACTATTTGGAATTTGCTCAGCATCCAGCGTCTAATGTGCTTCACACATTCCTCAGCTTTATTAATCTGGTGTCTGTCATCTGTCTTAGCTGAAAAATGTAGCTGTGTGACATCAGCGTAGCAGTGGAAGATAAAACCGTGCTTATGAATAGTTGTACTCAGTAACTGTACAGGCAAAAGAGCAGTGGACCTCGAACAGGGGCAGTTGTAGCTCAGTGATTAAGGCTCGAGGCTACTGACCAGAAGGTTCAAGCCCCAGCACCACCAAGCTGCCACTGTCAGGCTCTTGAGCAAGGCCATTAACCACCTCTGCACCAGTGGTACTGTATCATGGCTGACTCCATAATCAGAGCCTTTTGGGACACCAGACTTTACTTTTGTACGCGTGCAGAAGCCACCATTTACATCTACAAACTGATAACAATCAGTCAGATGAGATCTGAGCCAGAAAACAGCAGTTCCCTTAAATCCAAATAAATGTTCTAATCTGTCTAAGAATTATAAGTATTATGATCAAAAGGCGCACCAAGATCGAGCAACACAAACAAGGAAACAGCCCTGAAACACGACGGAGGCCAGTATTTGGGCATTTACTACTTTAACCAGTGCTGTCTCAGTACTGTGATGAGGTCTAAATCCTGACTGAAATATTTCATGCGTGTAATTTTGATATATGGTGTTTTGTTTGTGTGTGTGTGTGTGTGTGTGTGTGTGTGTGTGTGTGTGTAGGTGTGGCAGTGTGGGGGCAGTATGGAGGTTTTACCCTGTGCCCGTGTCGCTCACATTGAACGCACTAAGAAGCCCTACAACAACGACATCGACTACTACGCCAAGCGGAACGCCCTGAGGGCCGCTGAAGTCTGGATGGATGAGTTCAAGTCCCATGTCTACATGGCCTGGAACATCCCCATGAATGTAAGCGATAATGCTAACCATGCTAATTCTGCTAACTATACTAATTCTGCTAACTATACTAACAATGATGACTAAAATCTAATAGGATTAGGTTCTAATCAATATGTTATGAAAAATGAGTATGAGTTATTGTTGTTGTTGTTGTTGTTCTTCTTCTTCTTCTTCTTCTTCTTCTTCTTCTTCTTCTTCCTCCTCTTCTTCTTCTTCTTCTTAGTCATGTTGGAGGGAGAAAGTCTCAGCAGAGCATCACAGCGATTAGCATTACTTTGCACCGGTCCCTTAATTCTCCACAAGCCACTGACACTAACAGCAGTAATTAAACTTCTGATGAGCCGTGTAGCATCGAGGCTAATGAAGGAACAATGAGGGACTCAGATGACTGTGACTGACAACACACACACATACACACACACACACACACACACACACACACACACACACACACTGTCTCCCTTGCTTTATCTCTGCTTGACTGAGAAGTATACTTGTTTAGCTAGCATGCTAATAAAAGAGAGCATCACTATAATAGAATATTATAACTCTATGCTATTCTAACCAGCTAGTTAATTAGCAGTTAGCATATGAGATTAGTGCTCTTCACAAAGCAGCCCAATCCTGACTGAGGACTCAGAGACACTAAACACTTCTGCTCACATCTGCACACATCTGCCCTCCAGCAGGGAAGGAGGCGTGGCCTGTGTGTCTGTCAGTCACAGGGATGGAGGCGTGGCCTGTATGTCTGTTAGTCCCAGGGAAGGAGGCGTGGCCTGTGTGTCTGTTAGTCCTGGTGAAGGAGGCGTGGCCTGTATGTCTGTTAGTCTTAGTGAAGGAGGCGTGGCCTGAGTGTCTGTTAGTCCTAGTGAAGGAGGCGTGGCCTGAGTGTCTGTTAGTCCTGGTGAAGGAGGCGTGGCCTGTGTGTCTGTCAGTCCCAGTGAAGGAGGTGTGTTTTTACTTCCTGCAGGTGCAGAGGAGCTGTGTATAAAGAAAATATCATAAACAAGGATTATTAATTAATAAAAACTCATAACATGTCCAGGGAGGAAAAGTCAACAGAGCAGCACAGTCATTACTCCACATCAATCCCATAATCCTCCACTGCACTAACACAATCCTCTGATGCTAACAGCTGTAATTAAACTACTGATGAGCTGCGTAGCATTAAGGCTAATGAAGGAACAACAAGGGTCTCAGGTGACTGACACACACACACACACACACACACACTCACACACACACACACACACACACACACAGGGAAGGAGACACTGCTTATGTTTTTATCCATCATATTTGCCTCTTTATGCTTCCGGTCAGTTTAATTGAAGGGGCGTGGCCTCCTAATTTTTCCTGTCAGTTTCATTGAAGGGGGCGTGACCTCTTAATGCTTCCTGCCAGCTGTAGAGAAGGAGGCGTGGTCTCTGTATATGTCATCCCTAATGAAGGAGGCGTGGTCTCTGTATATGTCATCCCTAATGAAGGAGGCGTGGCCTCTGTATCTAT
Source organism: Pangasius larnaudii (assembly GCA_037576815.1). Classification (NCBI taxonomy): domain Eukaryota; kingdom Metazoa; phylum Chordata; class Actinopteri; order Siluriformes; family Pangasiidae; genus Pangasius; species Pangasius larnaudii. The sequence continues at coordinate 17,489,254 of CM074939.1, read as the reverse complement.
CAGTCTCAGTGAAGGGGCGTGGCCTCGGTTTGTGTCAGTCTCAGTGAAGGGGCGTGGCCTCGGTTTGTGTCAGTCTCAGTGAAGGGGCGTGGCCTTGGTCAGAAATAGCAGTCTCTCAGACATTTGTGAAACCATAGAACCTTGCTGAAAGAACCATTAAAAATTATTAAAATATATTTTATGGTGTAATATGTGTATAAAATGTTACGGAGACAAACCTGTAGTAATAACACACATGATTTCAGGGTTTATAAGGATTATAAGGATAAGGATATATATGTGTTACAGAATCCCGGCGTGGATTTCGGAGACGTGTCGGAGCGAGTGGCCCTGAGGAACAGACTGAAGTGTAAGAGCTTCCGCTGGTACCTGCAGCACGTTTACCCTGAGATGAGGATCTACAACAACACCATCACTTACGGCGAGGTGAGGAGATCAGGCTCACAGCTCCTCTTCATCACCGAGCGAGAAGCTGCGCCGAGTGTGTACCTGATTATCAGCACCTGTCTAATGTCTCCTCCTGCCCTTGTTGTTATAACACCATAATAACATAATTAATAGATGGGTGCATACACGCCTGTGCACAGCCGTCGCTGTTAACGATCTGTGTATATACTCTTTAACATTCACATCACACACACACACACACACACACACACACACAACATGTGTGTATCAGATGGAAATGTCTCTGTACATCACTGAAACGTACACATCACTGGTTTCCATAGAAACACAGTCTGCTCCAGTTTCCCGCTAATGACATTTAATGACACGCTTATTCACTTCAAATGTGCGTGTGTGCGTGTGTGTGTGTGTGTGAGTGTGTGTGTGTGTGTGTGTGTGTGTGTGTGTTTGTGAGGTCTGAGTGCATGCAGTCCATTCTGTATTCAGAAACCACTTGACATTTTACAGTTTTTACTTGTACTTGCTTCATCTTTTATATTTATTTATTTATTTATTGGTTTGTTTGTTTGTTTGTTTTGATATATGTACATTATAACTGGTATTACTGAGAAGCAGCTTTATGTGGCACTGATAATGTATTAGTATTATTAGGGGGCCAAGCACTAACTGTTTTCCTTAAGATTCTTCTACTTCTTCTTCTTCTTCTTCTTCTTCTTCTTCTTCTTCACTAAAGCCGATCAGCCCAATGATCATAGAAACAGAAGATTTAGTCAGTAGGTAGTCCTCCGTCTCGCTACTCAGCCATGAGAGATGAGTCTGATCGGTCTGATGGTGGTGCTATTGTGCAGTATTTTACAGTTAGTACCATGTCATGTGACCCATGACTCCTTCAGAAAAAAAAAAATCATGATTCCTTGGCTAGTTGCAAACTAATTTGCAATGTGAATTTGTTGGGCTAATTTGCATAATATGCTAAACTTACTTGATAATTTCATCCGAAACATATTGAGATTTGTAAACAATATGGCCGCCACATGACAGTGAATTCTGGCAGGCGGAGCTTAATTTACGTAAACAGTGAGGTGGCATTATGTTAGCCGGTTAATTTAATAATGACAGAACAACGTAAACAAAAATATAAACAAAAATATGACTTTTAGCTACACAAGTGATTGATAACTGTTTGATAACTCGATCAGTGTGAAAGTTTCATCTGTGACGCTTGAGGAAACTTTCATGATAGTTTGGAGAACAGAATTACGGGATTGTCTACATCGAGTGTGTGTGTGTGTGTGTGTGTGTGTGTGTGTGTGTGTGTGTGCGCAGGTGAGGAACAGTAAAGCGAGTGGTTATTGCCTGGATCAAGGCTCAGAGGATGATAACAGAGCAATACTTTACCCCTGTCACGGCATGTCATCTCAGGTAAGAATTCTGGATCCTGATTGGTCAGAAGGTGTTGATTAGTTTTCTATAACAGCAGCTCTGACAGTAGCGCAGGTTTATATTAATGCGCTCTTTCTGATACGTTATCGTTTCTATAGCAACAGCTCCTTCACAGGGACGTGTACGACGGACTGATGAACAGATTAAAAATGTGCGTGAAGTTTTCTCTAGTATAAGGAGAAATGTGTTTATGTAACATTTATGGAAGGAGTCTCCAGTGTCAGCACTTTAAATTTTGCGACATCTTCAGGACAGAGGAGTTTGCGCTGTGTGTTTACGCCGTTTCAGACTGATGTATCGCCACAGTGACGTATCGACACTCCTCTGACAGAGACGCAGAGACTCAGGGCTGAGGGTGTGTTACGGTAAACGAGACGACCTCGGTGTGTTTATCACTCCACTGCACACGCGCTGGAGTCGCCCTCGCACCATCCGTTTCCTCTTTACTGTGCTGTGACAGTGCTGCTGCAGCTGCTTCATTAGAGACACGACTCACTGAACACACACACACACACACACACACACACACACACAAATATCTCTCTAGTCATTTTTCTGTCTCAATGTGTCCTTCTCTGTCTGTCAGTTTGTCCCCCTCGTTCTGTCTCTGTGTCTATCTTTATATCTGTCTGTCTCCCTGTCTATCTCTCTTTGTATCTCTGTCTGTTTCTCTCTTTCCTTCTTTCTCTCTGTCTCTCTTTCACTCTCTCTCTCTCTCTCTCTCTCTCTCTCTGTCTTTTTCTTTTTGCCTTTCTCTGCATCTGTGTCTTTCTCGATCTCTGTTTGTCTCTTTTTCTCTGTCTTTCTCTTTCTGTCTCAGTCTTTCAGTCTGTCTCCCCCTCTGCCTGTCAATTTGTTTCTCTCTCATGGTCTGCCTGTCTCTCTCTCTCTCTCTCTCTCTCTCTCTCTCTCTTTCTCTCTCTCTTTCTCTCTCAGTAATGGAAGTGTGTAATCCTACCCTGGGGGAAATACTCCAGCTAAAGTGTATTCCCTTTGTATCAGCACATTACATTACAATAATGACCTGTGTTACACGATACAGCGTCATTTCATTTCCCCGTCTCTCTCTCCCTCTCTCTCTCCCTCTCTCTCTCTCTCTCTCTCCCTCTCTCTCTCTCTCTCTCTCTCTCTGTCTCTCGTCGTACAGGTGGGTAAGAAATGAAAAAAAAGCTGAATAAATGAGAGGAGAAGCAGATGGCATTATGTATACAGTGCGTACAAACAGACGCTTTAAAAAAAATGAAAGGGAAAAAGTACATAAATTGCGTTGGTCAGTTCCTATGATGCGTGCGGTGCGACGTTTCTTCAGTTCCCCCGTCACAACTTTAGTTCCTGCAGTTAGTTCCCACAAAACTTGATGAAAAATTCTAATCGTGGTTTGATCTGATCCTGTCATATACGAGCTCTCGTTAAACGATAAACTTTAGAGACATTAGGAAGAAAGATAAAGCTTGGGAGGAAGTAGCAGAGATCGCTGGTGCCTCTGGTAAGTGTATGTAGCTAGTACAGTTAGCTCGCTTTGCTAATCTAATCCAGTCTGTAAATGAAGCAAGTACGAAGTCGAGCATGTAACACGTGAGTCACACAACCAATTTTGAAGTGTAATGACCTTGTTATGTTAGTTATCCAGGGTGCGTTCTAGATCATCGATGCATGTTATTGGTAGTGAAATCATTTTAAATCGGTATTCCGTGTCAGATTACTGTTAAGTAGGAGTGTAATGAGTGGAGATTATGTGGAGGTCATGATAAACCATTAGCAGATACAGTTATCCCCTCTATACCTTCAACACACCCAATACTCCCCCATTGTTATGATGACATCTCGTCACTAAACACGTCGCAGTGACCGCCGAACCCATCGCTGTTCCTCTTTAACCTGAGCACAGTGCTAGCAGATGGATTCCAGGGCTAATCGGTTCCCCACAGCCGCTTTTTGTTTCAACGTTTACGTCGAATTTGCTTTGAGTGATTGTTTCTTTCTGTACAGAGCACAATAGGATGAGCTACATTTCCCACGGTGTGCCACCTGATCTCAGCATCTGAAGTGCAATATTGTCTTTCAGCTGAATTATTGAGCACAGTACAGTGGCTTTACAGTAATGGACTCGCTGTACTCGGTGATATTAGACGTGGAAACATGGAAGAGAGAAGCATTGCAGCGAGGAAGCCTGGAACAATAATGTATAAATAGAAAATTAGAGATATTACAGCAGCTTTATCTGGGTTATCATGTTTCTCTTGTACAGTACAGGATTTATGTGGTATTAGACAGTATTTGCGCTTGTGGGAAAAACAAATCTCCTGCTGTCATGCTGTAGTGGTGCTGATTATCTTATAAAACACAATATTTCATAACTAGGCTACTAAACTAGCCAACCCAAGGGTGGACAAATCATAAATTCATTAGAAAGGTCATCAAGCAAGTCAAAGTTCCAACTGCTTCCCCATTCTCATGTTATGTGGCTAAGAAGAGGACACTAGCATGGTTTAATGGTTTAATGTCTCTGGTGATGAAGCATTGTGTTTGCACCATCAACCGATAGTCTTTGAGATGTTATTCGAGTCTGGCTAGCATCTTCATTTTCACTCAGCTCTGTGTTACGCTAGCATTAGAGTTACAGAACAGTGTTTTGTTGTGCATTTTTTTTAACATTTTGCTTAGTTTTGTCGCTGTTTCCACGTCCCTTCCCGTTCCTGATTCTGGAAAGATCATCTAGTATACGTTCAAGCTAATTAATGCTGCCTAGTAATAGAAATAAAAAGTTCGAACCAACAGCCAGACACATACGTAGCAGGTGGTGTGATTCAGAAAAGAGTAGCACAAGCAACTAAATCAGCATGGAGTTTATAGTGTAAATAGTGTAGCATTAGAGGTGGGTAGAGCGGTAAATAGTGTAGCAGTAAACAGTGTAGTGGTAGAGCGATAAAAAGTGTAGTGGTAGAGATGGGTAGAGCGGTAAACAGTGTAGTGGTAGAGCGGTAAACAGTGTAGCGGTAGAGGCGGGTAGAGCGGTAAATAGTGTAGTGGTAGAGCGGTAAACAGTGTAGTGGTAGAGCGATAAAAAGTGTAGTGGTAGAGATGGGTAGAGCGGTAAACAGTGTAGTGGTAGAGCGGTAAACAGTGTAGCGGTAGAGGCGGGTAGAGCGGTAAATAGTGTAG